>JARYGA010011002.1:0-45474 GCA_030545235.1 Helianthus tuberosus
TTGGTTCTATCATGTATGCTATGTTATGTACTAGACCTGACGTCTCACATGCTTTAAGCATGACTAGTCGTTATCAGCAAACTCCTGGCATTGCCCATTGGACTGCTGTCAAGAACATTCTGAAGTATCTGAGAAGAACTAAAGATATGTTCTTAGTGATTGGAAGAGTAGAAGAAGAGCTCACTATAAGATGTTACACTGATGCCAGTTTTCAAACTAACCGAGATGATTCTCGCTCACAATCAGGTTTCGTATTCACTCTAAATGGAGGAGCTATCTCATGGAAGAGCTCCAAGCAGAGTGTGGTGGCGAATTCAACCACCGAATCTGAATATATAGCTGCATCAGATGCTGCAAAGGAGGCTGCTTGGATGAAGAAATTCATAACCGACCTTGATGTGGTTCCAAGCATTATGAAACCCATCGAGATATTCTGTGATAACACAAGTGCTATTTCTCAAGCCAAAGAGCCCAGGTCTCATCACAAGTTCCACTACATACGGGAAATTGTGGAACATGGAGACATCATGATAAGCAAAGTGGACACAGATCAAAACCTAGCAGACCCGTTTACTAAGCCCATGACTCAGGACAAGCATGATCAGCACATGGGTGCTATCGGGCTTAGATTAGCTAGCAGTATGTTTTGATTTAGTATTTGGATGTACGAACTTTTAACAGTTGTACTTTTGAATTCGATTTTGATTTACTGGTTAAATGCAATTTTGAATCTTATAATTGTGTTCGATTTTAATACGTTTAATCCGTGAATCTTGCATTCTAAACTATCCGTAGTCGGTCAGACTCGTGGGGAACAATTTTGAATTAAGACTATTCTGACTTTGGACTCAAGAAGTTGACTTCCAAACTCACAGACCTCATTATGAATGACGTTGGATGTAACTCGCATCAAATTATCTTCATGGATCTTAGTCATGAGATGATTTGATATTGGTATACTCATTTAGTATCCTTTGACCTGAGATACATATTAGAACTTCCGTTTACAAAGGATTATTCTTTGATTATTGTCAACCGCTGTCGCGTAACTGCCAGTCATAAAGGCTTTAATTGGGAATAGTTATGAAGTTCAGTGGGAGTTGTATGTGGTCGATATGGGATTCTGTACTCTTACATGATATGTAACAGTTAGACATTGTGGCGCCCTCGTTGATTCAAATTGGTGAAGTGTAAGGCCTTACCCAAACTTACTGTGTGTTTGTTCGGACCACTTTGACTCTTGATCGAGAACAATAATAATTGAACACCATATGAGAATGAACTTAATCCATGTCTCATTGATTCAATTTATGTCTTTTACAGAAAGGATAAATGACAACAATTACCATAAGTCTATTGTCTTGCAATAGTAAGTTGTTACTAATAGCAAGGTGTTTTGGTTAATGACTTTAAAGTGTCATACCTTGTTGGAGGCAGCCATGTGCAGCTAGAGCGCCGCTGACTGTCTGCGTTGAGCATTTTATCGAAGGTCGTCCAAGTGGGAGATTGTTGGAATTAAATGTACGGGTTTGATAAATCAACGCTGCTGACCGAGCTATGACCCGTAAGAGTTACACCTTGGGCAACGAACATTAAATCCACTTAACTCGATTAACTGGTGATCACGAACAATTAACGGAACGAAATATATAATTATCTAGAATAATTATATATCCATGAAAAACGGGATTTATTATTTATACGGGTTATAAATAATATAACGTTTAATTACTTATTTAATTAAACTTTGTTTTTCGGGCTTCGTATCACGTCTGGGTTTGAACTTATTATATTGGGCTTCGGGGCCTAAGAGATAATTAGGGATGTTAACCTAAATATATATATTTGTTTTTCCATCATCTCTTTTGATAACTTCTACCGTAAGCACAAACCAAAAGGAATCCCTTTTGTTTCTTTGTGAGAAGAAAAAAGGTGCCGCCACAGAAGAAATAAAGTGCCGCCCCTTTTATGTTTTTGTGTTATTACGACCGGCAAGCTACGCCGCTCGGTTCGTGTTCGAGTCTAGCACCCGTTCGTTGTACCTTGGTGTCTCACACGGTTAATTATTAACCACAAGGGTATAATTTTTCTCATCGGCAGATTAATTATTTTATGTATCGTATTTGCATGTTTGTAACCATGATCCTTTTCGATTCACTTTTGGTGTTGATAATTTATATTTATTCCGCTGCGTTTTTATTAATTATATATTTTAGTTAATAAAATATGTCAAACCCGTTTTGATAAAAGTAAAATTGACACCACTGAATCCCAACAGATACGACCCAACCCGTGAAGACCCGCTCCAACTCCACGTTTGAGTCGGTGCATGTTTTAGGATTTCATTTCGTCTCATTTGCATGATGGGCACAATTCCACGTTTCCCTTTAGCTGTACTTAAGTTTTGCATTTTATTTATTGTACATTGCACTCAAAGGGTTAGCCTAACGAATTTTTTTTAGAAGTGGTGTATTTTGAAAAGATTTTTAGGATAATGGGGAAGTCAAACAAAAAAAAGGTTTTTGGTGTATCCGCTGTTGCTAATAGCGGATTAGGAAGGGAAGTAAATTGTGTTGCAGCCTTGCTCAGGTAGGTGTCAGGTAGGTGTCAGATGTTTTTCTAATCCTCTATTGAGAATAGAGGATTAGGATGGTTCCAGCCTCACCCGAGACCAAACATAACCCACTTAAAAACCTAAACCCAGTTACAAAACTTAACCTAGTTAAGTTTTTAAGTTATACTTCCAACTAACAACCTTGGATTCCTCCTCTATTATTAAAGAGATTCTGGCACATCACATGCAACCTGAGTAGTCTGTCTTCTTCTGGCCATGAACATGCACCATTCACATCCATTGCAGAACATCACATGCATATGTTGAATGGTTTTAATTGAGTGCTTTAACTTTACAGCTTTTGCAGGTTGTTTGATGGTTGCTAGATGATGTTGGTGGGTTTGATGTTGAACATGGATATGGAGGGTTGAATATGATACAGGGGGTTCTATGTTGAACATGGTTATGGAGGGTTTAAGTGGAGGAGGGGGTTCTGATGTTGAACATGGTCATGGAGGGTTTAAGTGGAGGATGAAGATGACGATGTTTTAATTTATAAAAAAAAATATATATGGCCTAAGCCGTTATTCAGAATAGCGGATTAGGAAAAAACACAATATCTCCTAATCCTCTATTACAAATAGCGGATCACCTTATAAAAAATTAAAACCCATTTAATAATATTTTGTTAAATAATATTATATTGTTGAAACCCTAACTCTAATTAATTTATTTTAATGTTTCAAACCCTAACTAATTATGATTAGAATATTATCATTAACAATAATAAAATAAAAAGATAAATAATAACAAGATGAAAAACGTGAAACATGAAACAAGATACAATGAAAATCACTACTAATATTAAAAACATGAAATGAAACAAACAGAAACTCAAATACATAATAAAAAAACCCAAAACAATTAATGTTGTCGGTTTTGACAAGCGTTGATCCTGTGACCCGTTCTTTTACAACCAGAACACCTACGACCCGTCCTTTCCTCAGCATAGCTGGCGTCCATCTCGTTATGCATCCTCCTTGCACGCCGTCTTCCCCTTACAATAGTTATCTTTGATGGGTCCCCATGAATTTGACAACCGGCGTATATCCAATCTTCCATATGGGGCACTGGAAAATACTGGTTGTTGTATTGTGCATGGTATGTTTCTGTATAAAACCTTGCATCTGCAGTTTTTCTTGGACTTTCACGTAAGTGGTGGCAAACTGCAATTGCATGGCTACACGGGAACCGGTAAATTTGCCACTTACCACTGGAGCAGGTTTTTTTCTAGAATTCTACCGTATAAGGACTATGGCCAGATTCGTCCGATGTTTGTAGGCGTGTCTCCACCATGAACCTTTGATGGTGTGCTGAATATGGGTATACCCTGTGTTGTCGAGCCCTAATTTCACGATCATGGAAGATCTCCCACATGCGGTGAGGAAAGTCCGTTGAGCAATCATAGGCGGTTCTGTAGTGTATGGCGTATTGGTCAACTTCTCTCTTAAAGGTATATTCAATTAATGCCTTTATTGGGAGCATCCTGGCACCACGTAACACATTGTTCATGCTTTCCGATATGTTCGTGGTGAGGTTACCCCATCGCCGATTCCCACGGTCATACAAGAGTGTCCATTTTGTTTTATCAATTCCTCGCAGGTACTGCTACGCTTGTTTATTTGTTGCCTTAAGCTCAGCCATCAAGCATTCATACTTTCTTTCTTGTGTTGTGTTTCCGATATCCCGACACATTTTTTTCAAGCTCACACTCTTGAACTTCGCCATGAAGTTGCTTGTTACATGCCTTAGACAAAACCGATGATAAGAGTGGGGTTCTTTTCAGGATTCTAAATTATCCATCGCGTTTTTTATACCTGCATGCCTGTCAGAAATGACACACAACGTTCGCCTTGTGGGGTCTACAACGTTCTCAGCAATTTTTTTAAGAAACCATCCCCAGCTGGCGTTTGTTTCTTCATCCACCAATGCGTACGCAATCGGCAAGATCATGTTGTTTGCGTTTTTCGAAACCGCAATCAATATTTTTCCCTTGTAAGTTCCCCTTAGATGGGTGGCATCTATAGATACTACAGGAATGCAAAAATTAAACGCTTCAATACTTGGGCGGAATGCCCAAAACACATACTTTAATATTGAGCAGTGACTTGGACTATTGGGATGATGTAACCATTGGACAACGGTACCGGCGTTTGCTTGTTGTAGTGCCATTATGTAGCTAGGTAATTCGTGGAAGTTTTGATCCCAGGTACCGTATATGTTTTCGAAGGCTTTTTTCCTGGCAGCCCAAGCCTTGCCGTAAGTGATATCAACATTCAGTTTCTCTTTGATAAGAGACCGAATTTGTTTCACAGGTAAGGATAAATCTTCATGAACATGTTCTTGGATGTGGGCTGCTACAACTTTTGATCTTAGGGCGCGATTGTTGTTGCGAGGAACAGTGGTGAAACATGAGTGAGCTGGTGTCCATGTTGTCATTTTGAAACAATTGGAATCTTTTAATTTTCTTGCCGTGCATGTCCAAAGACATGGTTGAGAGGTTTCAGCCTGGTCGTAGTTCATTTCCTTGATACTTTTACACTTCGCTGTCAACACTTTTGGTCGGGTTTCTGCCATAAATATCTCTCTGTTTTGGTTGACATTCCACATTCTTCGAATTCTTAAAACCCTTACACATCCTAATTCAACCAAGAACAAGAATATGAACGTGCATCTCAACCCGGGTCCAAGGGATGAAAGTCTCTTGTATCTAGGAGCCGAACACCGGGCTAGAAATTTATTCCTGGATCCCCTGGAGGGGGAGAGGTGTACAATGGATTTTAAACGTGGTGACGGTTCATTTTGGGAGCTGGTTTATGACGAACACATTACTCTAACGGGTAAAGTTTTAAGGTACATCCGTGAATTTGGTTTTGGTGGTGTTCTACGATGTGGATATAGGGGAGTTGATCGAGCGTTGATAGAGGCACTGGTTGAAAGGTGGCGGCCCGAAACCAACACATTTCACCTGCCTTTTGGTGAGGCGACTGTAACCTTGGAGGATGTTAACGTTCTATGGGGGTTACCCATTGAGGGTGTGGCATTAACCGGGTACGAGGGTTCATACACCTATGATGAACGAAGGAGTATGTGCCTAAGTTACTTGGGTTTCGATACATAACCAACTAATTATAAAAATCATATGGTTAAAATCCGTACTATGTTAACATTTATGTTAGACTCCCGGAAATGTGTTGAACGGGCATAAGCAGTTGGAGGTCACGATGTTATTTAATTTTTTGGAACATAGTTGAATATCATCCGGTGGAAAGGGTTATGAGGCAGTTTGGGTTTCTTCAGGAGGTCCCCCCCCCCCATTCCCCTTTTCACGTAAAGTGCTTCACAAACTCCGTAAAACAATACAGAAAGGGAGGTTGGAAACAGACTGGTCTGTTCATCATGCAGCATATGTGGAAAACTGGAACAATAGAAATAAAAATGTGGTGGAAGGTGTGCCGACCAACAAGCCTACGGCACACCCTACTTACAATGATTGGTTCCATGAGCATATTATATTACATATAAAAGACCCGAGGCACGTCCCAGGTGTTGTCCATACTGGTTTCGATGATCACGGTGGAACTGCAAGATACTTGGTAAGTTTAATTAAAAATGTAGAATTAAAAATAATAAATTAGTAATGCGTATAGCTTTTAATTATTTTGGTTTTGCAGGTGGATGGATTAGGCATCATTGGTCAGGAAGCAATCAGAATGCGAAACATGGGCCCTGATCATTACTACGAAAATTTTCGAGGGGTCCAAGGCATGGCTTCTCAACTAATTGGATCACTTAATCATATGGGTCAGCCTTCGTACATACAGACTAATGAACCAGATCTGGAACCGGATAACACTATCCCCCAGCGAGCAAGGCGTGGTAGTCGGGGGCGTCTTGGCCGACAAAGAACTCGGGTAAACCTCGTACATGATGATCAGGAGGGGGAGGGTACCCAACATTTTGGAGAGGCTACAACCAACTATGGGGAGGGTACCTCGAATTTTGGAGGGGCAACACCCAACTATGGTGGTCTAACCTCCATAACCATGTTCAACATGAGAACCCCGGTATCATATTCAACCCTCCATAACCATGTTCAACATCAAACCCACCAACATCATCTAGCAACCATCAAAACCTGCAAAAGCTGTAAAGTTAAAGCACTCAATTAAAACCATTCAACATATGCATGTGATGTTCTGCAATGGATGTGAATGATGCATGTTCATGGCCAGAAGAAGGCAGACTACTCAGGTTGCATGTGAAGGTTGCATGTGATCTGCCAGAATCTCTTTAATAATAGAGGAGGAATCCAAGGTTGTTAGGTAGAAGTATAACTTTGGTTTGAAAAAAGTTAACTGGGTTAAGTTTTGTAACTGGGTTTAGGTTTTTAACCGGGTTATGTTTGGTCTCGGGTGAGTTTGGAACCATGGTTAAGGGTTTCCTCCTAATCCTCTATTGAGAATATAGGATTAGTAAAAACCTCCTGAAAAAGCTGACACCTCCTGAGCATGGCTGCAGAACGGGCTACTTTTCCTTCCTAATCCGCTATTAGCAACAACGGATACACCAAAAACCTTTCTTTTTGTTTGACTTCCCCATTATCCTAAAAATCTATTCAAAATACACCATTTCTAAAAAAAATTCTTAGCCTAACCCGCATAACGGGTTTCTATCACCTACTCCTAAACAATTGTTCCTTCGTCCAATGGCGTATCTTTGTGGGAGCCGGAGGGGGCGGCCGACCCCCGAACTTTTCGCTCATTAGTGGAGAGTATGTAGTTTTTGTAAAGAATTTTTTAGTATATACGTTTTTTACTCCCGGTTTTATAGAAATTTTTGGTATATAGTTTTCAACCCTCGGTCGGAAATCTCAAGCTTCGGCACTGCCTCCATCAAGAGTTCTTGACCGCAAGAAGTACAAAACAATTTGACAAAAAGCAGCAAGAACCTAACCTAGTGAACTACAAAACAATTAGACTCAAAAAAATCAATAACCCTTAGTGCCATCTTTGATACGCATTTCATCAAACACCTTGCAGACAGTCAAACTTTAACTTTTATTATTTGAGAAAAGTAACATAACCCAAAAAAACCGCATTCTTTATCATGAATGACACTAAATAGATATTGAAGAATAGGATTACTTACATCATTTTTCTTAACTTGTGCGATTTCATCCTTCACATTGAATCTTGAAACTTCAGACGTGTGCGAATCATTGGTATTTAGAGCATTTAATCTCTCAAGTAATCCATCCAATGTTGATAGAATTTCAGCAAATGAGCGTTCAACCTACTCAAAATCTTCCCATGCACGATCAATGTCCAGATAGATTGTTGTTGTCTGCCATTGCTAATTTCTTTGTCTGCCTCCAATCGTCAGAATATACTAGAGAAGAAGATGAAACGACCCCTATTCGTTTTAAGCACACGTTCGTTACTCTTTATCTAGACCTTCCACTAATTACAAAACGACCCCTGTTCCCTTTGGATCACGATATGTATAAAGAGTATTTTTTTAATTTTTATTTTAAAGTTGGTTTCCAAAATTACGGAAGCAACTAGAAAAAACACACGTCCCGTTGTGGCCGGGTGCACAGTATTTTTTATATAAGCTTTTTTTCCTATAGTCACATCTACAAATCACATTACAAAAAGTGACCCTAAAATTGGCATATGAGCATTTAATCTCATTAATTTATGATTCCAAGTTCTTTACACATCAATCCATCCAAAACCTCATTTAACTTTTCATAAACACCATGAAATCTACACATCAATGCATGAGGCTCCTATGCCTGAAACAGAATCAACACCAATAATTCTTTTTATTGAAATGACAAAAATACCCCTTCAAGATCTTACAATAAAACTAATAACCAACAACTCAAACATGAAACAACTGACCAGAAAGATCACGCTTCCAACTGATTAAAAACAAAACTAATAGTTGGTTTACCACCCGCGCATTGCAGCGTGGATCCACATGTGCAAGACACGTGACGACAACGATAGTTGTGACAACCCGAGTTTTCAAGGTCTTTCCTCGACACGTTACTTGTTTACAATTCTGTTTTCGTAATTCGTGCAAGTGTTATAACATGTGATATTTAAGATAGAATTTTATGTGTGACTGTTCAATAAAAACTTAAGACTAGTGTATGTGTTATAATGTCATAATTAGGTCAGACTCTCCTCACTAAACCTTCATTACCTTTCTTCCCGACGAAACATGGGATTTCGTCCTCATCCTCACTCGACGAACCGTTGGCGATGAAACATTGGGTTTTTCGTCAACGCCTTTGACACGACGAAGGATATCCTTCGTCGAAGGAGAGAGTTTCGCCGAGATGGGCCTTCATCCCAAGTGAGGCCTAGCAGCGAATTGGTTATATTTGTTTTGCATCCGCACAATTATACGTAAGGCAATAGTTAACAAACCCTAGCTTTCTCTTCAAACCGTCGGCAACACCCATCTGTTCCCTCGAAGACTTCTTGGACTTTCGTAGTCGCCCCATCGATCGGTTAGCATCCCACTACACTTCACATTGTTTGATGATTGTTATGTGTTGACTATGGTCTATTGTGAATATGGTGATTTGCTAGAAATTAAACTCTTATGCTATGCGAATTAGGGTTTTGATGTTTTATTGCTAATCAATTAGACTAGAACTTGCAGGATGAGAACTCTATGATTTATATTCATTCATGTTCACTGCTCAGAGTCGATGTTTCTGTTTGATGTTTGTATTATATGTTATCAGTTGTTTATGAATATTAAATGAATATGTGATGCGAATACGTACATAACAATGATCTGGTAATATAGAGTTCATGGCTGGGTTTGATGATTTGGTGGGTTAAGGGTCATGATATTGTTGTGGAGTTGGATTGGACGATGTTAAGAAATTGTCATGTTTAGGGATATGAATCTGGAAAACTGTTGTGTATGGCGAAGGACCCAGTCGACGAAACACCTTAGTATTTCGTCACACATCATGTCGACGAAACACCCTAGTATTTCGTCACCTCCATATCGACGAATGACCTGGTATTTCGTCACCCACACCTCAACGAAATACTTTAGTGTTTCATCGTTAGGAAGGAATCCCATCAACAGATTGTGGTTTAGAATGTGCATGATAATAAACGACTATGTTACTGCCTGTTAATGGTGTTAGTGGTGACTGAGGAACTATAAATTGGCTTTTATGGATGGCACAATTAACTGTTGTTATGAATCATATATGTGAAGTATGGTTTTGCGTGGGCATGAATAGCTGCTATGTGTTATTTAGGGATCCTTGTTTTAAATGCACACTGCGATTATAAACTTATACGTGTACAATGCGAACATAAACTGATTACGTATACATGAATACCATAGGCTTGATTGATTAACTGTGAACAAGTAACTAATCATACCGAGCAAACCAAGGTGAGTTCACTACTCTCAAAACAAGCATGCGTCCGGTGGGGACAATCAAACTGATAAAACTTGTTAACGGATTTTTGTAAACCCATATCCTTGTAGGGGATATGAGGGGGTGAAATCCGCCTCACAGTAGGGGATGTGAGGCGGATTTCACAAACGCATATCCTTGCAGGGGATATGCAACGTTTTCAGTAAACGCTGATGTTGAATAATACACTCACTTCTATCACTTAAGTCTCATCATACTACCGGGTTAGTTGCTTTTAGGGCAACGGGGTTATTAGTTGATAGCGCTATTAGGTTTGGCACCCTCACGACGTACCTGGATAGGACGGGTGTGAACTAATAACTTTAAATCATGACCAATGTTTGATAGAGCATTGGAGAAGGGCAAAAAGGGTCGTCTGCGGTATCGAGTTATTATCAGCATAACATATCATAAGTCACTACTTTGTATTAAACGGATAAAACAAACTGTGAACTCACCAGCGTCGTCTGATACACTTTTGTGCATGCTTGCAGGTCCTTAGGTTCTTGGATTGGAACTTGCTATCTGGGAGTGCTGGAGTGGTCATGGGTCGCGGCTCTTGGATGGAAGTTTAATGATTATTGCACACTTATTTTGAAACACTTGAAATAACTATTTACGTTATGCTTCTGCTGAACAACTTTGTTTTAGTTTATGTTTGGGTTTACTTTACGAAATAAATGGAAATTTTTATTTAGTACTATGTTATGGTTCAATGTGATTGGTGGCTGGATCCTGGTACGTCACATGCCTCGCGGGGGTTCCGCTTGTGGTATTTTTGGGGGGGTGACAGTTTGGTATCAGAGTTAGGTTATAGTGAACTAGGTTTTAAAACGTTTTCATAAAACCAGACTATAACCAAACAGTATCGAAGCGACCATGACACTCTGCTCCAGATTGCAAGGTTCGTCCTCTGTTATCTTTATGCATTACTTGCTTAGTAGTTACACCCACACGACTTGCATGAAACTACATATTAGATACCCTGATGTGATTACCTATGCTGCATGTTTTAGTGAAGCTAGATAGTGTGGCACTACCCTTCGACTCTTGTGATTCTTAATCTTGTAATGCCTTTCGTTTTGCTATTTGAATGTGGGGAACCTTTTAGCATGAGTTAGGAGGCACTGAGATAAGCATGCAAATTGCCTTATTATGATGGGTGCACACATAATAATAACGTGGGGTGCATGTGAGTCCCAGTGAGGCTTAACGAGTGTGAAAAGGGTTCCGCTCTGTTGTTTGATGTAAACTTTGTAGTTTGTAGATGTCAACATGAGGTTTGACTCCTACCTTATCTCGATTCTTAAACTTTTTCCCTCTTCTTATATAGAATCATGAGTGGACGAGGCCATGGACGTGGTAACATTGCGATGACTTAAGCTGAGTTGACAAACTTGATTAACACACGTGTGGCTGAGGCCATGGCAGCCTTCCAAGCTGGTATGATTGTGCCAAGTATTCTTTATTCTTGTATCGCGTACCCTATTCTTACCCGGGTGCTGTATTTTCTTTCATCCTTAGGTCTCCAAGAGAATCAAAACCAGAACAATCCACCTGTGTGTACATTCAAAACGTTCATGGATTGCAAGCCTCAAACTTTCAGTGGAGCTGAAGGTCCCGTGGGATTGCTCCGTTGGTTCGAGAAAGCCGAATCCGTTTTTGCTATGTGTAACTGTCCAGAGGGGGACAGGGTGAAGTTTGCTTCTGGCACCTTGGAGGACGGTGCTTTGACTTGGTGGAATGCCCAGGTGCAGATGCTGGACGTCGAGATGGCAAACGCGACCACTTGGGATGATTTCAAAGAGCTGATTCGGGAAGAGTACTGCCCTCGGGATGAAATCCAAAAGTTGGAAAACGAGTACTATAACCTGAAGATGGAGGGATCCGAGATCGAGGCCTATTTGAAACGATCTCACGAGCTGGCAAACATGTGTCCTAATTTATCCCGACCACCACCTCGCAGGATCCAGCTCTACACTAAGGGATTGGCACCATTAGTTAAGGGGTTAGTCACTGCAGCAAATCTCAACGACCTAACCTGGATTATCAGATTGGCTCACAAGATCACTGATCAGGAGGTGGAGCGTGGCTCGCTGCCACCCCGTATTGTTGCTACTACTACTGCTGCTACATTTACCACCACCACAGATAACAAGCGTAAGTGGAACGACGCAGATAAGGCAACAAACTCGAATCAATCGCAAAAGAAGCCCGATAACAACAGCAGCCGCAGCTTTAGTCAAACATCTTCGGTTAATCAGAATCAGAACCACAGCCAGACTTCTGGTTATGCAGGAAAGCAGCCGAAGTGCAATAAGTGTGGTTTCCACCACTATGGCCAATGTAGTCGGGCATGTCAAAGGTGTGACAAGATGGGTCACATGGAGAAAGATTGTAGAGCTCCACATCCCAAGCAATAGCAGCAACACCCTCAGTAACAACAACAGAGGCAACAACCCTAGCATAATCGGGGTAATCAGAGGGGATGCTATCAGTGCGGCAGTGAAGGGCATTTCAAGAAGGATTGCCCGCAATTGAATCAGAATGCTAATAATAACAATGGGGGTAATCGCCAGAACAACAACAACAACGCGGGAAACAACAATGGGAATAACAGAGGGAATGGCGCTCGCGGTAAGGCGTTCACTATTGGGGCAGGCGATGCAAGGAACGATGGCAACGTCGTGACCAGTACGTTCTCTGTTAATGGTATTATTGCTTCTGTGTTATTTGACTCTAGTGCCGACTGGAGTTATGTGTCATTGGGGTTCAGTCATCAGCTAGGATTGACTCCTGCGTCTCTTGTGAACAAGCATGTAGTGGAATTAGCTGATGGCAAGTCGATAGAAGCCACACATGTATTCTTAGGGTGTAAACTCGATCTTCTAGGTCAAGTGTTCGACATTGACCTTCTTCCTATCACTCTTGGTAGTTTTGATATAGTCGTTGGCATGGACTGGTTGTCCAAACACAGAGCAGATATACTTTGCAAGGAAAAGATCATACGTGTACCTCTCCCTACCGGGGAATCGTTATCCATCCAGGGTCATCGAAGCGGTGCAACCGTCAACATCATTTCATCCATGAAGGCCTAGAAATGTTTACGGAATGGCTACCCTGCTATTCTAGCACTTGTTACTGACACCTTGTCTGAGGAAAAGAAAATCGAAGACCTACCTATTGTTCGTGAATTTCCTGACGTTTTTCCCGAAGAACTTCCAGGTTTACCTCCACATCGTCAGGTGGAATTCCAATTTGATCTTACACCAGGAGCAGCTCCGATTGCTCGCGCGCCATATCATCTTGCACCTGGGGAGTTGCAAGAATTGTCCAATCAACTCCAAGAACTGTTGGATAAGGGCTTTATCCGACCCAGTTCTTCGCCTTAGGGAGCCTCGGTGTTGTTTGTAAAGAAGAAGGACGGATCCTTTCGCATGTGTATTGACTATCGAGAACTCAACAAGGTGACGATCAAGAATCGTTACCCTCTACCTCGCATTGACGACCTGTTCGACCAGTTGCAAGGGTCGAGCTTCTACTTGAAGATTGATCTAAGATCGGGCTATCATCAGATGAGATTCCGAGAGGAGGATGTCCCAAAAACCGCTTTTCGCACGCGGTATGGCCATTATGAGTTCCTGGTTATGCCATTTGGGTTGACTAACGCACCAGCGGTATTCATGGATCTCATGAACCGCGTATGTAAACGATAACTTGACGATTTTGTCATCGTGTTCATCGATGACATTCTGATTTATTCTAAGAGCAAGGAGGACCACGAACGACATCTGCGTCTTATTTTGGAGCTCCTGAGGAAGGAGCAGCTTTACGCGAAATTTTCTAAGTGTGACTTCTGGATTCGAGAAGTACACTTCCTCGGTCACATTGTTAACGAAATGGGGATACACGTGGATCCTGCTAAGATCGACTCAATCAGGAATTGGGCCGCACCAAAGAATCCTTCGGAGATACGACAATTTCTTGGTCTCGCTGGGTACTATTGAAGGTTTATTGAGGGCTTTTCAAAGATCGCTCAACCCCTCACCGCTCTAACATAGAAGGGTGTCGTGTATTCCTGGGGAACGAAACAGGAAGACGCTTTCCAGCTTCTAAAGCAAAAGCTTTGCAGTGCACCAATTTTGCCTCTACCCGAAGGTACCGAAGATTTTGTAGTGTATTGTGACGCCTCTATTCAAGGTCTCGGTTGCGTATTGACGCAACGTAAGAAAGTTATAGCTTACGCCTCTCGACAGTTGAAGGTCCATGAGAAGAATTACACGACTCACAGCTTAGAATTGGGGGCCATGGTGTTTGCGCTCAAAATCTGGAGGCATTACTGTGACATATGTGCTTGTTTTATCATTGTACATACTCTGAACAATAAAATATTAATAAAACAGTGTGTTTTGATCCCAATGATTGTTTTTTATATTTGATTTTATGCACATGTTGATTTTTGATCGATTTTGAACTCTATATCGCTTTCTGGGAAGTTATACGCAAACTAATGCGTAAACACGATCAGTTTAATGCGACAAACACTCCGTAACAGCAAAATAAGCTTAACCTACCTTAAATAACCTTTACATAACTTAGAAATAAGTTTTAGAAGGTTTGGTATGGCAAAAACAAGTTTATTCGCTCACAGAGACTATTTGCGTCAAACTGCAAAAGTTTGCCGTTCCGTAAGGCAACGTACAGTCCGGAACTTGATCATAAGCTAAACATACCATAAATAACCTAAACATGGCTTAGAAATAAGCTTTGATAGGTTCGGTGTGCGAAAACATGCTTATATGATCTTACAGGGACTAAAAGTGTCAAAAACGGCGTAAGTTTGCATTTTCACGCATATCTTACGTTCTGGCGACATCTGGACATCCAAAATTTTTGTACACCCTAAAATATTTTTATTTTAGTGATCGGCATGCAAAAATTCCATTCGTCGCGTAATTTGGATCGTTTTCGCGTCCGTTCGAGTTTCGTCGTAAATAACCGAACAACGTGACCGTACGACCAAACGAACCAACATCCGAGATATTTTCGAGCATGTTTTGAGTCCCCTATACTTTAACTTCATTTTAGAGCCTTGAAATGAGGTTAACGGGGTTTAAACGCATCGAAAAAGGCTTTAAACACGTGCAGGGACCAAAACTGTAATTATTTGAAACTTGCTGAATCTGACACATGGTAGCGTAGCGCGAGCATCTCCTTCCTATGCCGTCGCGCTACGTGAGCATCACATCTGGGCAGAAAGTCTGTTTTCAGCAACTGTTTGTTAATTCAGGGGCCAATCTTGCAATTTCTTTGTGTGGTAGCCAAGTTACCACCTCTCCAAGGCTTCTAACCTGCTTGCAACAATTGTATGGATGAGATTTAATGCTTGGAAGGTACACAAACATGTGTAATGATCTTGTTGAGTTGCAACAACTATAAATAGCCAAGATCTCTTCCATTTCATTTGCTCATTTCCTTCTCTTCTCTTCTACATCTGATTGAGAGCTCTCCCAAGTGTTTGGAGCTTTCTAATCTGATTATTCTTGTAGAAAAGATAGCTAGGAACCTTTGTAAGTCTTCTTTCATGCTTATTCTTTATGTTTAAGCAGAAAGTCAAACATGTTTGGCCAACAGTTTGACTTTCGGTTTTGACCATCAATTGGTCAAGTCAAAGTTCAATTGAACTTTGCAATGTGATTATAATCACAACGGTTGTAATCCTTAGTGATTATACCTACTGATTACCACATTAACTAGGCATAGTGACGAGTCAAAGTTTCGGTCAAAATGCGCTTTAGCACGCATTTTGCAACGGAACTTTTTTCGGATATCAAAACCCATTGTTTTGATACCAAATCAGTAGGTTAAACATGTTTTGACATGTTTAACTCGTCACTAATAGTTTGGTGCTTGTTTAGGGTCGTTAGTTAGGCGGTCTAAACAACCGCTTAGACTTTCGAACCTGACCCGTTTGGTCGATCGTTAGGATCCGACCAAGCTTTATTAGTGATCATAGTTATATAGGGAATAACCCATGAGGTTATACCTTATGATCACATAGGATTGGTTAGTCATTTGCTAGTTAGCTTGTATGCCCATAGGAAATGACCAAAATACCCTTTTGAAGCATAAATCCGTAATGTGCATATGTGAACATATTTTTTACATCTAATCTGAATTAGTAACATGTTTAGGCATAATTGGGCATGTAAGACTTGACATAGCACTTAGTTAACCATCCGAACATAGTTTCACGCAAATGACGCGTTATAGTAGTTTAAACTACCATAACGGGTCGAGACGGGTCAAAAGCACATAGATAGACTTTCAAATCAGAATGTGGGGACTATTAAATCATACCATATGAGTTCAAATACTCATTTGATTTATAGAACCTCATTCTATCCTATCTCCCGATTTAGGAGCCGATTATTAACATAGTTACCTATACTAGGTGCCGTTTGATTCCGTGATACTTGGAGCTTAAATTGGTCTTATTCTCAAGACTAATTAGCAATCCCAAGTGAGTACATAGTTCCCCTCTTTTACCGTTTTCAAATACTTTGGGGTGATTCACATATACATATTTGTTACTTTCTTATTTTACAAGCTTTTGTGACATAAACATGCTAGTTTCACTTAGTACATGTTTAGTACATGTTTTCACTATGTTTTGCTATGTATGTTAAGCATGCTAGCACATTGATTTATTACACATTTGTTACATATATTTACTTAGCATATGTACGAATTGTTTTACATGACATTTCTACTAGGCATGTTTACTTAACATACCTAGTACATGGTTTTCATAGCATGCTTACATTGGTTATGACATTTGGTGTGTTTAATCAAGACAATAATACATTCATTAACATTGATCACGCCGCTCGGTAGTATGTAATGGTACCATAGGAATTGACAACTCCCGTTTCCGACTTCCTAGGTTTGTTTGGAAGTTGGGAATGACAGAATCCGACTACATAACTTAGATGAACCTTTAATTTGTTTAAAGGTTTATCGCCACAGTCGCAAGGCTTGAATGTATGTGATTAACATTACTGCATAAATGTTTGTAATCATAAAGCATTGTTTTCTGCAAAACATGACATTGAATTAAACTTAGGTTTACTCAAAAACCTTGTTTTGTACATTGTTCCTATGGTTGAGTAATTGCTTGTTATTCGCCATACATTTGTTTCACACTAATATCATTACATAGTTCAAGTAGATGATTTCCTACTTACTATGCATTACATTTGATACATTTTATACATGACATTGAACATGGTTTACACATAAAACATTTTTGACATTGAACAAGACATTTTAGTTGGTTATTAATAAGTGACTTATGTAACGGGGCTATGTGCCATACGATAAAAGCATGGTGGATACGCCGATGGTACTTCCTATATATAAGTGCTTTTATTGTATTTCACATTGTTGCGTTATATAAATCACTTGGACAAGACATGAAACATTTTTACAAGGACATGACATTATATTGCAAAATACATATTTTACACAAAATTTCTTTTACTTGGTTATTCATTTAACCATGCATTGTCCTTTATTTATCATTGATTTTCATATGATTTCATAAAGGAAAATATTTTACAAGGTTCATGACTACATTTTGTTAAACACTTTTTAAAACCACAAGTCATGAATCTTGCATAAACAAAACCTATGTATCTCACAGGCATTTTTATGCTGACGTACCTATTTTTACATGTGTTTCAGGTGCTGATGCATGATGATGTTTGTGCTTCACTTAGGCGGACTCGGGCCTTAGTGACTTAAAAGACAATTATTATGTTATGTTTTATTTAAATTCCAAGACAATGTAATCTTTAATTCAATAATACATAATTTTTATTACCATGGTTGTTGAAACAATAATTCTGTCACCATCACTCCCCGGCGTTTCCGCCGCGGTTTCGTTGTTTTGACGCGGCCGGGGTGTGACAGAAGAGTTGGTATCAGAGCCAATGGTTATAGAGAATTAGGTTATTAGTAATGCTTTGACCTAGACTATAACTTTCTAGGACCCTAACACAAGTTTACTTGTGTTTAGATCTTAAAACAATACATGTCACCTATCCTTAGGTGATTACCAAATCATAAACACAAATTTCCAAAATGATTTTGAAATCAATCATCTATCCTTAGATGATTTCTTTTGGCCTCGTGACTTCCAAATTTTCAAAATCTCGTCAAAGTTTGGGTCTAAATAATGTGAAAACGTGCAAACTGGAAGAGTGGATGCGTGTACCCTGAGTTTTCTGTCTAAGGCTAGAGTGTTCGTACAAATCCGCAATATCGGACCAGTCACTCTTACCTGGGAACTCTTGGGGTGAGTGTTCACTTATAGGCGAGCATGTCTTCAGTGATACATTATTATGACCCATTTACTTTGATTTGTCACTGTGTGTCGTTTGTTTGCTTTGTGGTAACAAACAAATGACCACCATCAACCACAAGTGCAATGCCTCATTTGCACAATCTGTGGCAAGTCTAGTCATCTTGCGAACACCTGCCGTTTTGCTCCGAACCAAAATCAGGCAGCTCAAAACCAAGCTGTGCAAATCCCTGCCCAGAATCCTGCACGACCTCACTATCCACCTGGTTCATGTTACAATTGTGGGGATCTGACCCACTACAGAAACAACTGCCTGAGGTTGGCAAACGCAAATCAGGCACCGGCTCGTGGTAGAGTTTTTAATATGAATGCCAATGAGGCTCGTGCAGATAACGAAGTGGTGAATGGTACGTTCCTTGTTAACAACCATCCTGCTTCTGTTCTTTTTTATTCGGGTGCCGATAAGAGTTTTGTGTCCTTAGCTTTTGAGCCTTTGCTTTCGATGACTAGAACAAAACTAGGAAAGCCCTTGACAGTAGAGGTAGCTAGTGGTGAACCCGTTGTACTCGATTCCGTTCTTCGAAACTGCCAATTGAACCTTAAAAACCATCTTTTCCCTATCGACCTCACACCGATGCGACTCAGGAGCTTTGATGTTATAGTGGGAATGGATTGGTTAGCCAAGTACCATGCTGAGGTGGTTTGCTTTGAGAAGATTGTCCGTATTCCGCTTTCGACTAGTGAGATCTTAGAAGTTCGTGGGGAAAAACCTGTTAAACTTATGTCTTGTACCCAAGCCCAAAAATACCTATGAAAGAAATATGTCACTTTCTTGGCACATGTTGTAGAGGATAAAGGCAAGGGTAAGACTACCCAAGACATCCCTGTTGTTCGGGATTATCCTGAGATGTTTCCTGAAGACTTACCTGGATTACCTCCTGTACACCAAGTTGAGTTTCGCATTGATCTTGTGCCTGGTGCAAATCCCATTGCTAAGTCACCTTACCGTCTTGCACCGTCTGAGATGCAAGAGTTATCTAAGCAGCTTCAGGAACTATCTGACAAAGGATTCATCCGTCGGAGCTTTTCCCCTTGGGGCGCTCCTGTCCTATTCGTGAAAAAGAAAGATGGATCTTTCAGGATGTGTATCGATTATCGTGAGCTTAATAAGCTTACCATCAAAAATCGATATCCCCTACCTCGCATTGATGATCTCTTTGATCAGCTACAGGGCGCTACTTGCTTTTCAAAGATTGATCTACGTTCTGGGTATCATCAACTTTGAGTTCTCAAAGAAGATATTCCCAAAACTGCTTTTCGTACTCGATATGGTCATTATGAGTTCACTGTTATGCCTTTCGGTTTAACAAATGCTCCTGCTGTTTTCATGGACTTGATGAATAGGGTTTGTAAGCCTTATTTGGACAAGTTCATCATTGTATTCATTGATCATATTCTAATCTATTCTAAGACGCGAGCTGATCATGAACAACATCTTCGTCTTACAATGGAGCTTCTAAAGAAAGAACAACTTTTCGCCAAATTCTCCAAGTGTGAATTCTGGCTTAAAGAAGTTCAACTTTTGGGGCACATCGTCAACGAACAAGGTATTCACGTAGATCCCGCAAAAATCAGCGCGATTAAGGATTGGGATACACCTACTACTCCTACCGAGGTCCGATCATTTCTTGGCCTAGCGCGTTATTACTGCCGTTTCATTGAAAACTTCTCCAAGATTGCGGTTCCTCTCACTGCTCTAACTCAGAAGAGCAAACCTTTTGAGTGGGGATCTAAACAGGAAGAAGCTTTCCAGACCTTGAAACAGAAACTCTGTGACGCACCTATCCTATCTTTACCCGAGGGTAACGACGATTTTGTCGTGTATTGTGATGCATCCAACTTAGGCCTTGGCTGCGTTCTTATGCAAAGAAACAAAGTCATAGCTTATGCGTCAAGACAGCTGAAGGTACACGAGAAGAACTACACCACTCATGATCTTGAGTTAGGTGCAGTAGTCTTTGCTCTCAAAATCTGGAGACACTACCTTTACGTTACAAAGTGTGTAGTGTTTACTGACCACAAAAGTCTCCAGCATATTTTTAATCAGAAAGAACTAAACATGAGGCAACGACGTTGGGTTGAACTCCTAAACGACTACGATTGCGAAATTCGCTACCATCCTGGTAAGGCGAATGTCGTGGCTGACGCATTGAGTCGTAAGGAATGTGTCAAGCTTCATTGTGTTCAGGTTCGATCTGACATTCAATCCCGCATAATTCAGGCTCAACATACTTGTGTTACACAAGACTTGATGGGTAAATAATTACCGTGTCATACAAATCCTGAGCTTGAACTGAGAGACTTTGGGATATTCTATTACATGGGCCGTTTATGGGTCCCAAGTATAGATGATCTTCGCACCTTGCTAATGGATGAAGCTCATAAGTCTCGTTATTCTATTCATCCTGGTGCAGACAAAATGTATAAGGATCTTCGAACCCAGTATTGGTGGCCGGGTATGAAGAAGGACATTGCCTTATATGTTTTCAAATGCCTTACTTGTCTTAAGGTTAAGGCAGAACATCAACATCCCTCTGGATTATTGGAGCAACCAGAGATTCCGGTTTGGAAATGGGAAAACATTTCTATGGATCTCATTACCAAGTTACCGCGCACTAAAAGAGGTCATGACGCCATTTGGGTTGTTGTTGATCGTCTTACAAAGTCAGCACATTTCTTGCCAATCCGCGAGGATTTATCTGCTGACAAGCTTGCCAAGTTATATGTTGATGAGATTGTATCTCGACATGGTGTTCCTTTGAACATTATATCTGACAGAGATTCTCGATTCTCGTCTCGCTTTTGGAGAACCATGCAATCTGCCATGGGAACCCAACTTAATTTGAGCACAGCATACCATCCGCAGACAGATGGTCAATCTGAGAGAACAATCCAGACACTGGAGGATATGCTTAGAGCATGTGTGATCGATTTTGGTGGTAGTTGGGATTCGCATCTACCGTTGATCGAATTCTCCTACAACAATAGCTATCACACGAGCATCAAAATGGCTCCTTTCGAAGCTTTATACGGTCGAAAATGTCGTTCACCGGTCTGCAAGAATGAGATAGGTGAAGCTCAGCTTACTGAACCTGAACTCATTCTGGAGACTACAGATAAGGTCAAGAAGATTCGTGATAACCTTCAGGCAGCTAGAAGCCGTCAAAAGAGTTATGCGGATCTACGACGCAAGCCTTTAGAATTTCAAGTCGGTGATCACGTCCTACTCAAGGTATCCCCTTGGAAAGGTGTGATTAGATTTGGAAACAAAGGAAAGCTTGCACCACGTTATGTTGGACCATTCAAGATCGTTGAAAGAGTCGGAAAAGTAGCCTACGGACTTGAGCTACCTCCTGAACTAGGAAATGTTCATCCGACATTCCACGTGTCCAATCTCAAAAAGTGTTTAGCTGATGAGAACCTCCACATACCACTTGATGAAATTCGTGTTGATAACACGATGCACTTCGTTGAGAAACCTGTGGAGATAGTGGGTCGTACATTCAAACAGCAGAAGAACAAACGGATTCATTTGGTCAAGGTTCGCTGGGAATCCAAACGTCGCCCAGAATTTACTTGGGAACGTGAGGACCAGATGAAGACGAAATATCCGCATTTGTTCTCACAAGTTTCCTCTAAATAAATTTCGGGACGAAATTTCCTAAAGTAGGGGAGACTGTGACATCTGTGCTTGTTTTATCATTGTACAGACTCTGAACAATACAATATTAATAAAACAGTGTGTTTTGATCCCAATGATTGTTGTTTATATTTGATTTTATGCACATGTTGATTTTTGATCGATTTTGAACTCAATATCGCTTTCTGGGAAGTTATACGCAAACTGATACGTAAACACGATTAGTTTAATGCGACAAACACTCCGAAACAGCAAAATAAGCTTAACCTACCTTAAATAACCTTTACATAACTTAGAAATAAGTTTTAGAAGGTTTGGTATGGCAAAAACAAGTTTATTCGCTCACAGAGACTATTTGCGTCAAACTGCAAAAGTCTGTCGTTTCGTAAGGCAACGTACAGTCCGGAACTTGATCATAAGCTAAACATACCATAAATAACCTAAACATGGCTTGGAAATAAGCTTTGATAGGTTCGGTGTGCGAAAACATGCTTATATGATCTTACAGGGACTAAAAGTGTCAAAAAAGGCGTAAGTTTGCATTTTCACGCATATCTTACGTTCTGGCCACATCTGGACTTCCAAAATTTTTGTACACCCTAAAATATTTTTATTTTAGTGATCGGCATGCAAAAATTCCATTCGTCGCGTAATTTGGATCGTTTTCGCGTCCGTTCGAGTTTCGTCGTAAATAACCGAACAACGTGACCGTACGACCAAACGAACCGACATCCGAGATATTTTCGAGCATGTTTTGAGTCCCCTATACTTTAACTTCATTTTAGAGCCTTGAAATGAGGTTAACGGGGTTTAAACGCATCGAAAAAGGCTTTAAACACGTGCAGGGACCAAAACTGTAATTATTTGAAACTTGCTGAATCTGACACATGGTAGCGTAGCGCGAGCATCTCCTGCCTATTCCGTCGCACTACGCGAGCATCACATCTGGGCAGAAAGTCTGTTTTCAGCAACAGTTTGTTAATTCAGGGGCCAATCTTGCAATTTCTTTGTGTGGTAGCCAAGTTACCACCTCTCCAAGGCTTCTAACCTGCTTGCAACAATTGTATGGATGAGATTTAATGTTTGGAAGCTACACAAACATGTGTAATGATCTTGTTGAGTTGCAACAACTATAAATAGCCAAGATCTCTTCCATTTCATTTGCTCATTTCCTTCTCTTCTCTTCTACATCTGATTGAGAGCTCTCCCAAGTGTTTGGAGCTTTCTAATCTGATTATTCTTCTAGAAAAGATAGCTAGGACCCTTTGTAAGTCTTCTTTCATGCTTATTCTTTATGTTTAAGCAGAAAGTCAAACATGTTTGGCCAACAGTTTGACTTTCGGTTTTGACCATCAATTGGTCAAGTCAAAGTTCAATTGAACTTTGCAATGTGATTGTAATCACAATGGTTATAATCCTTAGTGATTATACCTACTGATTACCATATTAACTAGGCATAGTGACGAGTCAAAGTTTCGGTCAAAATGCGCTTTAGCACGCATTTTCCAACGGAACTATTTTCGAATATCAAAACCCATTGTTTTGATACCAAATCAGTAGGTTAAACATGTTTTGACATGTTTAACTCGTCACTAATAGTTTGGTACTTGTTTAAGGTCGTTAGTTAGGCGGTCTAAACAACCGCTTAGACTTTCGAACCCGACCCGTTTGGTCGATCGTTAGGATCCGACCAAGCTTTATTAGTGATCATAGTTATATAGGGAATAACCCCTGAGGTTATACCTTATGATCACATAGGATTGGTTAGTCATTTGCTAGTTAGCTTGTATGCCCATAGGAAATGACCAAAATACCCTTTTGAAGCATAAATCCGTAATGTGCATATGTGAACATATTTTTGACATCTAATCTGAATTAGTAACATGTTTAGGCATAATTGGGCATGTAAGACTTGACATAGCACTTAGTTAACCATCCGAACATAGTTTCACGCAAATGATGCGTTATAGTAGTTTAAACTACCATAACGGGTCGAGACGGGTCAAAAGCACATAGATAGACTTTCAAATTAGAATGTGGGGACTATTAAATCATACCATATGAGTTCAAATATTCATTTGATTTATAGAACCTCATTCTATCCTATATCCCGATTTAGGAGCCGATTGTTAACATAGTTACCTATACTAGGTGTCGTTTGATTCCGTGATACTTGGAGCTTAAATTGGTCTTATTCTCAAGACTAATTAGCAATCCCAAGTGAGTACATAGTTCCCCTCTTTTACCATTTTCAAATACTTTGGGGTGATTCACATGTACATATTTGTTACTTTCTTATTTTACAAGCTTTTGTGACATAAACATGCTAGTTTCACTTAGTACATGTTTTCACTATGTTTTGCTATGTATGTTAAGCATGCTAGCACATTGATTTATTACACATTTGTTACATATATTTACTTAGCATATGTACGCATTGTTTTACATGACATTTCTACTAGGCATGTTTACTTAACATACCTAGTACATGGTTTTCATAGCATGCTTACATTGGTTATGACATTTGGTGTGTTTAATCAAGACAATAATACATTCATTAACATTGATCACGCCGCTCGGTAGTATGTAATGGTACCATAGGAATTGACAACTCCCGTTTCCGACTTCCTAGGTTTGTTTGGAAGTTGGGAATGACAGAATCCGACTACATAACTTAGATGAACCTTTAATTTGTTTAAAGGTTTATCGCCACAGTCGCAAGGCTTGAATGTATGCGATTAACATTACTGCATAAATGTTTATAATCATAAAGCATTGTTTTCTGCAAAACATGACATTGAATTAAACTTAGGTTTACTCAAAAACATTGTTTTGTACATTGTTCCTATGGTTGAGTAATTGCTTGTTATTCGCCATACATTTGTTTCACACTAATATCATTACATAGTTCAAGTAGATGATTTCCTACTTACTATGCATTACATTTGATACATTTTATACATGACATTGAACATGGTTTACACATAAAACATTTTTGACATTGAACAAGACATTTTAGTTGGTTATTAATAAGTGACTTATGTAACGGGGCTATGTGCCATACGATAAAAGCATGGTGGATACGCCGATGGTACTTCCTATATATAAGTGCTTTTATTGTATTTCACATTGTTGCGTTATATAAATCACTTGGACAAGACATGAAACATTTTTACAAGGACATGACTGTATATTGCAAAATACATATTTTACACAAAATTTCTTTTACTTGGTTATTCATTTAACCATGCATTGTCCTTTATTTATCATTGATTTTCATATCGATTTTCATATGATTTCATAAAGGAAAATATTTTACAAGGTTCATGACTACATTTTGTTAAACACTTTTTAAAACCACAAGTCATGAATCTTGCATAAACAAAACCTATGTATCTCACAGGCATTTTTATGCTGACGTACCTATTTTTACATGTGTTTCAGGTGCTGATGCATGATGATGTTTGTGCTTCACTTAGGCGGAATCGGGCCTTAGTGACTTAAAAGACAATTATTATGTTATGTTTTATTTAAATTCCAAGACAATGTAAACTTTAATTCAATAATACATAATTTTTATTACCATGGTTGTTGAAACAATAATTCTGTCACCATCACTCCCCGGCGTTTCCGCCGCGGTTTCGTTGTTTTGACGCGGCCGGGGTGTGACAATTACTTGTACAGTACTAAATGCACTATTTATACCAATCACAGGAGTCTCCAGCATATTTTCAACCAGAAGGAATTGAATATGCGACAGCGTCGCTGGGTAGAACTCTTAAACGACTACGATTGTGCAATCAAGTACCATCCAGGTAAGGCTAACGTTGTAGCTAATGCCCTTAGTCGAAAGGAAACGAAACCCAAACGTGTCCGCGCCTTGCAACTCACCATCCATTCTAACTTACTTGACCAGATCCGTTCTGCACAAACTGAGGCACTAAAAGAAGAAAACATTGAAGCTGAGTATTTACGGGTCATGGAGAAGTGACTCGTAGAGAGATCTGACGGCATCTACTATTTCATGGATCGAATATGGATTCCCCTGTATGGTAACCTTAGAGATCTTGTGATGGATGAAGCGCACAAGTCTCGATACTCAGTTCATCCGGGTTCGGATAAGATGTATCAGGATCTCAAGGTCTTGTACTGGTGGCCGAAGATGAAGGCCCACGTCGCGACTTATGTAAGTAAATGTTTGACTTGCTCAAAGGTCAACGTGGAGTATCAGAAACCCTCAGGCCCACGTCAGCAACCAGAAATACCTGTGTGGAAATGGGAACAAATCGCCATGGATTTTGTCACCGGGCTACCTAGAACTCAAAATGGAAATGATACCATCTGGGTGATCGTTAACCGTCTCACCAAATCTGCACATTCCTCACAATCAAGGAAACTGACAAGTTCTCGCAGCTGGCTGCTATCTACCTAAAGGAAGTGGTTTCCAGGCACGGAGTGCCAACCTCCATTATCTCTGATCGAGATCCGCGTTTCATATCAGATTTGTGGCAAGCAATGCACAAATCATTTGGCTCACGTCTCGACATGAGCACTGCCTATCACCCTCAAACGGATGGTCAGAGTGAGCGAACCATCCAGATATTGGAAGACATGCTGCGAGCATGTGTTATCAATTTCGGCAAAGGTTGGGAGAGACACTTACCCTTGGTGGAGTTTTCTTATAATAACAGTTACCATACCAGTATTCAGGCAGCCCCGTTCGAGGCTTTGTATGGGTGACAGCCAATTCACAGGCCCGGAGCTTGTGCTCGAAACTTCTGAGAAGATAGTACAAATCAGAAAACGTATGGCGGCGGCGCGCGACCGTCAGAAAAGCTACGCTGACAAGCGTATGAAACCTTTGGAGCTTGCTGTGGGTGATCGCGTTATGTTAAAAGTCTCACCCTGGAAGGGTGTGGTGCGTTTTGGGAAACGCGGCAAGCTTAATTCGCGTTATTACGGGTCATTCAAAATTCTGGAATGAATCGGTAAGGTGGCATACAAGCTCGAGTTACCTGCTGAGTTGGGTAACGTTCATGATGTTTTCCATGGTTCACAGTTGAAGAAGTGTTTATCCGATGAAACACTTGTAGTACCGTTTCAAGAGCTGAAAATTGACGACAAGTTGCAGTTTGTCGAAGAACCAATCGAAATTATGGACCGGGAAGTCAAATTTCGTAAGCGTAGCCGAATTCCGATTGTGAGAGTTCGTTGGAACTCAAGACGTGGACCGGAGTTCAAGTGGGAACGCGAGGATCAGATGAAGCTCAAGTATCCTCACCTTTTCCCAAAGAAACAATCTAATCCTGCTGCAACTAATGAATTTCGGGATGAAATTCCCTTTCAAGTTGGGGATGATGTGGCACCCGGGGAAAATCCACAGTCATCCTGATTTGACACTTCGCCGCTTTCGGAGTACTTATCAAATTTTGGGACGAAATTTCTTTCAAGTTGGGGATGATGTGACAACCCGAGTTTTCAAGGTCTTTCCTCGACACGTTACTTGTTTACAATTCTGTTTTCGTAATTCGTGCAAGTGTTATAACATGTGATATTTAAGGTAGAATTTTATGTGTAACTGTTCAATAAAAACTTAAGACTAGTGTATGTGTTATAATGTCATAATTAGGTCAGACTCTCCTCACTAAACCTTCATTACCTTTCTTCCCGATGAAACATGGGATTTCGTCCTCATCCTCACTCAACGAACCATTGGCGATGAAACATTGGGTTTTTTGTCAACGCCTTTGACACGATGAAGGATATCCTTCGTCGAAGGAGAGAGTTTCACCGAGATGGGCCTTCAGCCCAAGTGAGGCCCAGCAGCGAATTGGTTATATTTGTTTTGCATCCGCACAATTATACGTAAGGCAATAGTTAACAAACCCTAGCTCTCTCTTCAAACCGTCGGCAGCACCCATCTGTTCCCTCGAAGACTTCTTGCACTTTCGTAATTGTCCCATCGATCGGTTAGCATCCCACTACACTTAACATTGTTTGATGATTGTTATGTGTTGACTGTGATCTATTGTGAATATGGGGATTTGCTAGAAATTAAACTCTTATGCTATGCGAATTAGGGTTTTGATGTTTTATTGCTAATCAATTAGACTAGAACTTGCAGGATGAGAACTCTATGATTTGTATTCATTCATGTTCACTGCTCAGAGTTGATGTTTCTTTTTGATGTTTTTATTATATGTTATCATTTGTTTATGAATATTAAATGAATATGTGATGCGAATACGTACATGACGATGATCTGGTAATATAGAGTTCATGGCTGGGTTTGATGATTTGGTGGGTTAAGGGTCATGATATTATTGTGTAGTTGGATTGGACGATGTTAAGAAATTGTCATGTTTAGGGCTATGAATCTGGAAAACTATTGTGTATGGCGAAGGACCCAGTCGACGAAACACCTTAGTATTTCGTCACACATCATGTCGACGAAACACCCTAGTATTTCGTCACCTCCATGTCGACGAATGACCTGGTATTTCGTCACCCACACCTCAACGAAATACTTTGGTGTTTCGTTGTTAGGAAGGAATCCCATCAGCAGACTGTGGTTTAGAATGTGCATGATAATAAACGACTATGTTACTACCTGTTAATGGTGTTAGTGATGACTGAGGAACTATAAATTGGCTTTTATGGATGGCACAATTAACTGTTAAGCGTTGTTATGAATCACATATGTGAAGTATGGTTTTGCGTGGGCATGAATAACTGTTATGTGTTATTTAGGGATCGTTTTTTTAAATGCACACTGCGATTATAAACTTATACGTCTACAATGCGAACATAAACAGATTACGTATACATGAATACCATAGGCTTGATTGATTAACTATGAACAAGTAACTAATCATACCGAGCAAACCAAGGTGAGTTCACTACTCTCAAAACAAGCATGCGTCCGGTGGGGACAATCAAACTGATAAAACTTGTTAATGGATTTTCGTAAACCCATATCCTTGTAGGGGATATGAGGCGGTTTCAAATACCCATATCCTTGTAGGGGATGTGAGGCGGATTTCACAAACGCATATCCTTGCAGGGGATATGCAACGGTTTTCAGTAAACGCTGATGTTGGATAATACACTCACTTCTATCACTTAAGTCCCATCATACTACCGGGTTAGTTGCTTGTAGGGCAACAGGGTTATTAGTTGATAGCGCTATTAGGTTTGGCACCCTCACGACGTACCTGGATAGGACGTGCGTGAACTAATAACTTTAAATCATGACCAATGTTTGATAGAGCATTGGAGAAGGGCAAAAAGGGCCGTCTGCGGTATCGAGTTATTATCAGCATAACATATCATAAGTCACTACTTGGTATTAAACGGATAAAACAAACTGTGAACTCACCAGCGTCGTCTGATACACTTTTGTGCATGCTTGCAGGTCCTTAGGTTCTTGGATTGGAACTTGCTATCTAGGAGTGCTGGAGTGGTCATGGGTCGCGGCTCTTATATGGAAGTTTAATGATTATTGCACACTTGTTTTGAAACACTTGTAATAACTATTTAGTTATGCTTCCGCTGAACAACTTTGTTTTAGTTTATATTTGGATTTACTTTATGAAATAAATGGAAATTTTTATTTAATACTAAGTTATGGTTCAATGTGATTGGTGGCTGGATCCTGGTAAGTCACACGCCTCGCGGGGGTTCCGCTTGTGGTATTTTTGGGGGTGTGACAATAGTTGATGGATTAAATGAATTAGGTTTGAGATGAGCCCGCACTTATGTAGATTAAAAAACGCTGAACTAAGATAAGCAAATTGATCTTACTTTTTGCAGCAAAGCCTATGTCCCACTCAAATCATCTTCCTCATCACTACTACGTTGTTATGCGTCGTGTCTTTACGCCTATGTTGAGTCCTCGCTTACGCCCTTCACTATTAAACAAAACCTGACAGTATGCAAATTAAAATCAACTCAGCTTGTGATCTTATTAAAATAAAAAATATATAAAAAAGTGCAGATACTGTATACCTTCTCAGCTCGAATCCCGTCAATCCGTCATAGACTAAAAAGTGCAGATATTGTACAACCTCTTCATCTTTCTTGTCCATTTTACATAACATCCAAAAAATCTCTTTAATTGCGTAGAGTTTGCCTTGTTGTTATCAACGATTACTCCATCACTTTGTTCAAGCTACTTTTCAGACTCCACTTTCTTAAGCCCTTCAATTCCCATCTTATTTTCATATACCCATTTTACCCAAAGTAACCCATGTAGTTACTTCAAACCCATAGTAAACCCATCAATACACGTTTAAACATTAAACGATCTATCACCACTTTTATGTTATATCAGTGTATTGTGTTAGATGTCCCAACGTTAACCAAATATCGCATTCACATTACCCCCTTTATATTTTCTAGACTAATTATTTTCCATTCCTAATACAGAGACCTTCTCTTTCAAACATAACGCACAAATCTTTGTTCATGTAAATAAAAGCTTAGAATCCTAATCTTTTTTTCAATAGAGACATAAATAAATGTAAAAAACGTCGAGGCTCGGATACGTAATTAAGGGATGGGGACAAAGAAGATGTGCCTTATCACATGGCTGCAAATACACGGTTGCATAGTCACAAAAGTTCAACTATGCCATCCTTTAAACAACCACTCATCGCCAGTGAATATCACCAGAAAAAAAGAGTGGGTTTATCAACCACTACTAGCCCATGCGTATAAACGTCAGTATCGATCTCCTCCTGCAAGTATAAACCACTATGAACCGCAAACTGAGCTAGCGTCATCGAACGCCAAACACCAGCAAGCCTGAAAGAAACCTCAGGCGGAGGAGGAGGAGCATGTGGTTGTGCAGGCGACCGGTCGGCCCGAGGAGGGTGAAATGTGAATGTCAATAAAAACTCGACAAGCAACTCCATGTAGCTCAACGTGTGCGCTAACTCAAAAAGAGGATGCCACGACGAATCCACAGGAATGAAATGACGGAGTCTAGGCGTCTCACCAATAGCCTCTAGTGCATCCCAGTCAACCGCGGCATGCGATCCAATGTGCATCCTCCTAAGCTTCCCGCAAAAACAGGCGGCAGGGGTGTCGTCCGTAAACTCCAAGTATGGGTGACCGTCCAGCGGATTCACCGGCGGTGGCGGAGCCCCCCCCCCCCCCTCGCGCGCACGGATATATGGAGGGTTCTTGAAAAGAAGAAATACTTGAAGACCCATATGTGTTGGGTACTTAGAGAGATATGTTTTCTCTAATCGATTTCATCATCTTCATATCATTATTTTCCACAAGTTCTAACACTATAATTTTATCCGGTGTAACCTCGGGCGCGTGGCCATCTCTGGTAGTACAGACTGCTTAGGCTGTTGTACCCTGGGAGACAGACGCGTCGTCTTTAGTAGAGGCGCGAAATCTGTTTTAAGGGAAGCGTGTTGAACACGTGCCTCAGCCACGACCGTCAACATTTGTTTGTTTGTTCTTTGTAGGAAATTATTGTACAAGAAGACGTGGTTCAAGACCTCGTCGAAGCCTACACAACGGATTGACAACACAATGGACTGTACAAGGAGACGTTGTTAAAGCCCTTGTTGAAAACCATAATTTGAATCAATTTAATACATATGTTATATTCATAGGATTTGTACACGGTATATGTACTATAATTTCTCAAAATATGTAAAGAGCGTATCTTTACTATTTTTATTTATATAAGTTTTTTTATTAAAATTGTGACCCATGTCTTACAGTACTTTCGTAAAAATATATAGAGTAAACTGCCATTTTGGTCCCTGTGGTTTGGTCAGTTTTGCCATTTTAGTCCAAATCTCAAACTTTTTAAATCTGGGTCCCTGTGGTTTTACTTTTATTGACATTTTAGTCCAAAATTCAAAAACCCTCATTTTTTACTGTTCTAACATGCCTATTTTGTCTTTTTGCGCAGGGGCATTTTGGTCATTTGGAATTATTATACAATTATAATAATACATTAAACACCATCATCTTCTTCTTCACACCAGACCATCATCTTCTTCACCCCCATTGCACCACCACCATCCCCACCGCACCACCACCATCCCCACCAACTAAATTCAACCCTCTATCAACCAAATCCACCCAAAATCAAAACCCTAAATTCAACCCTCTAACAACTGCAACCACCACCGCCTCCAACCAGAACCACCACAAAACCACAACGTCACCGTCACCGTCTCCATCACTCTCTCTCTCTTCCGGTCACTCTCTCTCTCTCTTCCGATAACTCTCTCTCTCTCTCTCGATTGAAGGGACCTGTGGATATCAACCATACCTGCGTTCAAATGGGTGGTCGATTGTTACCTGGTGAAAGATCGAACCTACGTATAAAGGGGTGAGATCAGAACAGAAGTTTGCGCCGGAACCAATTCAGATCGGAACAACTCTCGCCGGAACTGCAGTGGCTCATCGGAACAGAAGTAGCACCGATGGCGATTAAAAAAACGATTCTTTGAGCTTTGTTACAGGTCTCACAGATTTGGTAACATTTGAGAAGAAAACGAAATCGGAAAACCCTTCGGTGAAGCTTTGCGGCGACGGTGGTGGCATTTAATGGGTACAGTGACGGTTGTGGTTGTTGACGGTGACGGTGGTGGGTGTGACTGACGGGGGTGATGATGGTGGTTGTTGATGATGTTGCGGTGATTATAGAGGAGATTGATGGTGGTTTGTGGATGTCAAGACTTAGGTTTAGAGATATGAGAGAGAGAGAGAGAGAGCTAAGATGGTGCATATTTGGGAGAGAGAGAGATGGGGATGGTTGACTGGTAGGTCTGTATTTATTTATAAAATGTAAATGACCATTTTGCCCCTAAGGATAAAGACAAAATAACCAGTTTTTAATAGTCAAATAAGAGGTAATTTGAATTTTGGACTAAAATGGCAACAAAAGTGAAACCACATGGACCCATATTTAAAAAGTTTTAGATTTGGACTAAAATGGCAAAAGTGCCCAAACCACAAGGACCAAAATGACAGTTTACTCAAATATATATTAAAAATGTTTTAAAATACTTTAACCGTGTAGTCGTAAAGTATAACAGTATCATTCAAAAACGAAATATCATAACCTTAATTCGTAGATGGAAATTCATGTCACTCTAACAAGGGGTAGTTCTTTCCATGGGCAAGATGGTCCCAGCCCCCTACCCCTCTCTGTTTTTTCGCTTCGCAGTATAAATTACATCGAAAATTTTGAAAAAAATTTATGTAGTGTAAAATATTGGATTTTAAGAGTAAGCCCATCCTATTTTAGCGAAAACTAAGACTGAGGGGAGTGGGACGACTCCCCCTCCCAAGTCGCCCTAAGTCGCCTGGAACACCGCCCCCCTTGGCGTCTCGGCTGGCGTCCCAAGCCAGCCCGTCTCCAAGCGATCGCCCACTTTTTCCATTTCCCCATACATATATCCGTTGCCAACGGAAAGTTTGGCCAAATTTTTTTATTTTTTTTTTAAATACACCCAACCTTTATAAATAATACCACATATCAAACACATTTTTACCACAATCTTCTCTCAACTCATCAAAATTTATACCAATCTTCTCTCAACTCATCAAAATGTATCCCCACAACATCCCTCCTTTCAACCAAAATACACAATCTTCCAATCCACAACCCGATATGGCGGACCCAAACGTTTTAAATAACCCCGTTTTTTACGCCTATTTCAATAATATGCACGTTTCTAGCCCTACACCGCAAGTATACTACAACAATACGACGATACCGCAAAATATGGGGTTCACCACTTGGAACACACAACAACCCGGTGGTTTTCAAAACGTTGGAGGATCGAGCCAACAAAATGGTATAAATTTTTTATATATTTTTTTGTAAAGAATATGTTTTTTTTTTAACTTTGTTTGTATTCCATCTAGTGGTTGATTTAGATGACGAAGAAGTTCCGGAGACCCAGTTCCATGTCGGTCAAAATGATGTTGAACCTCAAAAAAAGAAACGTTCACACAAGAGGAAAAAACCGGGTGAAGAACGCTTGAAAACCAAACCGATACCATGGACTTCCAACGAGGAAATGAGCTTGTCCAAGGCTTGGCTAGAAATAACCGAAGACCCGAGATGTAGTAAGTTGTCTTATAACTTATTGGTCTCGTATTTACAAAGTTTTCTATAGATAACTATTGTTTTGTTTTTTATAGGTAACTATCAAAAGGAAAAAACATATTGGTCTCGTATTTACAACGTTTTCCTCAAGTTGGAAGATCAAGAAGATGGATACCGTGATCCCGATGGTATCGGCGCGAAGTGGCTTAAAATGCGTCATTTGATTCAAAGTTTCAACCAAATATACACTCGCCTAAATAACTCGAGTGTGCGCCAAAGTGGTTCCGACGATGCGATGCTCCAAGCAAACGCCCAAAATGAATTCCGAGCCAAACACAAGAAGGCGTTTCCTTATCTTGCTATTTGGCAATTTTTAAGAAAGAGTTCGAAATTTCACATAGTCATCGCCTTCGATCCATTTAAAACTCGTGGCCAACCGTCGGCTAAGCGGTCAAAAACCTCATCCTCAAACGACCATCAAAGTACCGGGTCGGACGCTCGGTGCCAAATAAATCTCAACGACATTGACGAGGACGATGCGTTTGAACCACCACAACGGCCGGTTGGCCGAGATAGGGCCAAAAAAGCCGCTCAAACGTCTTCTAGCGGTGTACGAATCGACTACACCGAAACGTTCGAAAAAGTCACCAATAAGTTAGACGGCTTGTTGCAAACGAGCCAACAACGGATCAACTTAAAAAAAGAACACGGTGACCGAAAGCTAAAGCTGAAAGAAAGTCGTCAAAAAGCACTTGATTTGCAAATATTAACATCTGACACGACAAACCTTTCTGGAGCCGAGCTCGCTTTAGCCGAACAAATGAAGCAAGAAATTCGAGAAAAATATAACCTTTGTTGATTGTATTTTTTTTTTTTTTTTGTTGATGTATTTTTTTTTTCGGTTGATGTGTTTTTTTTTTTTTTGTTGATGTATTTTTTTTTTGTTGAAGGATTAGTTTTTATTTACTTTGATCAATACTTTTATAAAAAAATAGGAATTTTTTTATATATTTTACATAAAAAAAGACAAAATAAATCAATGACACGTGTCGCAAGACGCCCTAGGCAGCCAAGTTGCTCCACTCCCCTTTTTTTGCCCAAAATCTTCTAATCTGACGTGGCACCACGTGTCGCAAGACGCCCTCTCAAAAGGATGCCCCACTCCCTTTTAGTCTAAGTTTAAGATTCGTAAACATTTTTTGTTGTGTTGACCTAAAGATAAGTTTATTTGAGGTTGACATCATAAGTCTTCCTAGTGACAATTTTAGATTTCGAGGTCGTTAGGTGGTTTCAAATTGTTGTGGGCATGACTTAGTTATTTATTTACAGTAGTAGATTCATAATTTTTATTGGGGAGGGGGACAAAAAAAAACTCAGATGTAAAAATTATACATAACTAATATGCGGTTGCAAATCAATAATCAATACACTAAAAAAATGAAATATGTTATCTTGTTTCACTTGCCTAAAGTCTTACACATAACTAATATGTTAATGAACAATTTGAATCAATAAAAATATAAAATATGATAATAAATTAACAAATATAAAGTTTGATTATATATAAAATTTAAAGTTCAAACCTTTGATTGTTGGAAGACATGTGTCGAATACCCAAATCTCTGCTGACGTTCAAAGGGTCTTCGCTGATGTAACGCCTCGTATTTCCGTATTTCCATTTTTTTTTTGAAAATACGTCTTCGTTTTCTATTTTTGGAATCATAGTCGAAACCGGGTCGTAAAACAGATTAAAATGGGGAGCGACACAAAATTTACGCGCTTTTTACGCAACCGACGCTCAAACGCGACAACGACGACTACCTACACTATTTTAAATTTTTTTTTAATGTTAGTTTACGACGTTACAAAGAGTTCGGGTTTCGTAACGGGGTCGTAGAAATTACGAGCCACCTAAACACGAAGATTGGGCTTGTGGGCCTTCGGCCCAACAAGCCCAAAGCCCACTAAAACAACCCTAAGTATAAAAATGTAGTTTAACCCAAATTCCCTTCATTATTTTTTTTCAGCCGTTCCTAACACTTTTCCCACTCAAATCTTCCTGCAACCTTATCCTCTTAAAACAAGAGAACTTCGTCTCTATCACCTTCTTAGGCCATGCGTAGTCATAACGCCCTTTGTGGGCGTTATGCGACACGTGGCGCGCCACGTGTGCGGGTGGGTGTTATGGGGCGTTATGCATTTAAGCCCGTAGTTATAAAGCCCCTACCCATCAATACCTAATTATTAATTTTCGTTTTTATTAAATAATTATAAAAACATTAACCTTTTTTTGATTGGTCCAAGCATTGAAACCTTCCCCCCATGGCGCCGCGATAATTATAGCGCTCCCCAATTTTTTTTGCCTCATACCGCCCCCCGTCCCGGTGTTCATAGCGCCAGGCGGCGCTATGTTTGGCTTTGGGCGCCATATGCAGCCCCATAACAGGGGGTCTTATAGCGCTCCCCAATTTTTTTGCCTCATACCGCCCCCGTCCCGGTATTCATGACGCCATGCGGCGCTATGTTTGGCTTTGGGCGCCATATACAGCCCCATAACAGGGGGTCTTAAAAGAACCCTAAATAGCATCCCCATCCTTATTATATACACTACACAGACACAACAAATACCTGCATCACCTTTGCGTCTCTCCCTCCGGTTCTCTTTTACGGCAAGACCACCAGAGGAGCTCGGCAGTGGCCAGCGGCTCTCCGGGTCGGTATCTCCCGCCACACACACACCTCTCAACACTCCTCACTTATACCCCCCCCCCCCTCTACCGAGTTGCGGCGACCGGAGCTGCGTCTCCGGCCGGTGATGTCGAAGGTGATGATGATGACGAGATGACGCGGATGATGTTGATATCGGCGGCACAACCGCCGGAGCCACAGCGATTCCATCACGGGTCAGCTCCAAAAAGAAAAGGTTAGTTCGAGTTTGGGTTAGTTACTCCGATTCGGTAACGTTTGGTTCGGGTCAAGATGGCAGACATGGTGGTGACTACGGCGACTTCTGGCCGTCGTCGAAGGCGGTGGTGGTGGTTATTTTGGTTCGGTCTGCTTTGGATATGTCGGGTCACGTTCTTCGGAGCCGGCATCGGTTTAGTTCAAGTCGGAGTTCACCGGAACACCGATCACGTCGATGGGAACCAACCGGAGAAAACGAGTTCGTCTGAAACTTTCATCGTTACGGTATACCTTTATCACTTATCAGTCCAAATCATTTATTTATAAACTGACATACGAGCATAAAACGTTAACGTCGATTGTCGAGTTGTATGTATTCGAAGAAATCCATAACAGTCGGGTTGTTTTATGTGACTCAACCTCTCTGTCACGAGACCTCTCTAACTCCTCTTTAGCTGAAAAGAAACATGATTCAATAGGTAGAAAAGAAAAGCAATAAAAAGCAAGTTGTGAACGAACCATCAACCAAGCGATGATAGTCGGCTAGAAGCTGATCATAAGATGTTTGTATTTCCTTTAGTTCAGCCGCATGTTTCTTTTCCGCATCAGATAATTTCTTCTCCAAATCTGCGAATCGCGACTTGAAAGCTTCTAAGTCTTGAAGGGCCTTGTCTCGCGCTTCATAAGCAGCCGCAGCCGAAGCTTGAGCAGATTTGTTAACTTCTTTTGCTTCCAAGTTTTGCTCCCTTAAGCGTTCAACTTGAGACCGGAGAGAAGATAGCTCTTGTTTCGTTTTCGATCGGACATTATCTTCGTTTTTTAAATTAGCAATTTCGCGTCGGAGCTTGTTACAAGTTGACTCCGACTCGATCCAACGTTTGTACGACTCCACCACCAACGAATTAGATTGAGCTTGATTTATCATAAGAGCGTTCCCAAGCTCCGGGCCGCTCATCTTCCGATAATGAGAATGCTCAGCTGGAGTCCCCAAATGAAATAATGACATTTTCGCCGACAGAGCATCCACTATCCGGTCCTTGTTCGTCAGCGACCACTCCGGAACATACTTCTCCAATGCTCGAGTTGAATCCATATCCTCAATGCCACCCGAACCTAACTCCCGTGATAAGAAAACAGCTTCAGTATTAAACCATAAATGGGACGAAGAGGCACTGTCCCCACCATCAACGGGCTTGGGGCTTGGCCTTGACACATTAGAAGCAACCCCCGTGGTGAACTTACCCGAAGGAGAAGGTTCGGTCTTCTTGGGATCAGACATGATAACGTCAGCAACAACCTTGGTAGCCCCTCCCCCAAAGGATAATGGGCTTGACGGAATGTTTAACGGATGGTCCCTTGGGGTGCGCCCCCCGTGAAGATGAGCGTCTAAATTCGCCAACACACCTCCGGCAGCAGAAAATTATGTAACTTGATCATCATCATCATCTAATGTGATAGTCTTGAAGTCCGTCTTTTTCTTCTTTTGCTTCGGTTTCGGACCGGATTTAGATGGAGCTTTCTTCCTTTTCAAGTTAATCTGAGGTTACTCCTCCTCATCTTCATCATCATCATCGTCACCACCCTCCTTTAAACTTTCAGCACGTTTTTCTTCATCTCCGACAGATAGATGGACACCTTCATCTTCGATCACAAACTTGGAACCGGACCCTTTGGACCCGATCGAACCAGTTTCCTTACCCTTACCCTTACCACTGCCGGTCACCGTCACAGTCTGAGCCGGTGCAACATCCGCTATCTGCGCCGCAGGAGCCGAGCCCGAACCTCCATGAACGTCCGGAACCTCGGGTTCCCGAATTTGATAAAGATTCTCCTGCACGACCGTAAGGTACGGAGGATCACTTTTCGGTGTCCTAGTGGCCCGGATCTCAAGCTCCTTGGAATCAAAGGACTTTAGCCTCAATGCTTCTCTCAAACCCATAGCTACAAAAGAAAAGAGGGCAAGCAAGTAACATCCGAAGTCCAATACATGTAAAAAAAAAATGAAATGATGATGAAAATAATATGGTTATACAGGCGACACGACGAGCACCGTATCAAAAGTAAAGGCATGACTAACCCTGTCCGTTCCACTTAAGGGTAGGATACCATTCCGGTACGGACCAAATCGTGCTGATCCGTCCCATGACAAGAATGTGTTCCGGATAACTTTGTATGCGACCTGCTTCTTTAATCAAGTTTGCATATAACTCCCTATCAAATTCGAAGTCTTCAGGAAGAGGAGGTGGGAGTTTCGACTTTTTTATCCTCCATACCATAAACTCCGGAACGCACCGGTCGTCAACATAGAAAAAGCGCTCTTTCCAATCCTTTATGCTAGTGGTAATCCATCTGTAACAGCAGGAGTTTTTGTCTCTAACCTCGAAGGTATACCAGTTACCGGACCGGTTCAATTTGTAAAAAGCCCGGAACACATCCAAGTCCAGGTCGGATCCTAAACTACGACAGGCCAACTCAAAATGACACACCTTGGCAAGGCCGAAGGGGTTCATTTGAGAAATATGAACCTCGTGAAACGTAAGAACTCCGACCAAGAACTTCGTCAGAGGAAGACGGTAGTTACAATAATCGAACAGACGAGTGTAAACCCCTATCTTCCCCGGAGGAAACGAGTAAATAGGCGTGTCCTTTTTGGGGAGAACGGGGTGCAGAGATGCAGGGATTGCATATCTCTCAACGTACCAAGCTAAACCGTTTTTATTCAAAACGTTAAAGCAACCGGACAAGTTGTTTTTTGCCATTTTATAAGGAAGAAGCTAACCTGTTTCTGCAAATCGCCTTTTTTTTCAGAGAAAAAGAAGTGAAGAAGATGAAAAGTGAAAAGTGAAATTGGAGGATTATTTTTTCTCCTTTTTTATAGGGATGTGAAACCGACTTAAAACTGCCAATCAGATGGTGACACGTCATGACAGCTGACGCACACCAACCGTCACATCAGGCGGGAAACGTAAAGTGACCGTCGGTCACCCAACTAAGGTCACCACCTAGAGATTTAAAATTCAAAAAACTTCACAAAACGACAAATCAGAGATTTAGACCGCCAAAATTACGCCGTCATAGTTCGAAGTTGTTATCTAAGAAACGCCACGAACTAGGGGGACTTGATGAGGATACGTCCCTGACCGGACCGAATCACCGCCATAAATAGAACCGAATCATGGCACACTAAGGTCGGACCGGACCTTGCATCATAAGATGAATCAGACAGATACGCTGGTGCGGCATAACAAACTGGGTCCCACCTCCATAACTGCCATGATAGCGACTGGTCTGACCCTAACTAACTTGCCACGTCAGCACACCCAAAAGCTATAAATACCCCGCCAAGACTTCCAGCACGGGGTAATCGCTACTTTCTCTCTCTAAACTCTCCTCTCTCTCTGCCTGACTTATTTCCTCCTCACAAATACTTATTCTCACGTCCGAGCTTGGTCACAGAGAGGCCCCCCTCCCTGTGACGAAGCTAACGGTGTGCTTGTTTCCTTGTGATCTTGCAGGTTCCTTGCTAGGTCATCTGAAGCTCTACTCTAACCAGGTCGTACCAACTGGTTTTTGAGTCTTCATTCATCTTTTTATTATATATATATATATAGGGTTAGGATCGTGTGAGAAGCACTAGGCTAATTGAGAAACTTGAGAAGCATTCTGGACCACACATTTTCCCTAAGCTTTTCGTAATATACACATATGTATAGTTTAAAATTGACTATATACATATGTGTATAATTCAAGATTTGACAATATACATATATGTATATAGTCAATTTTAGACTATACATATGTGTATATTACGAAAAGCTTAGAAATATGTGTGGTCCAGAATACTTCTTAAGTTTCTCAAATAGGATGGACTTCTCTTAGGATCCCTACCCTATATATATATATATATATATATATATATAGAGTGCGGTTAACATACATTAGGGCTTATCATACTTCACGTACGCGAGTATAGTAACCGTCAGATCAGATCCATGCGTGATTAATCAGTCCCCTGCGTGATTATTTAAACATGCGTGATTTGAACATGCATGCGTAATAAAGCACATAACTACTTTCCATGCGTGATTAGGTCATTTTATAACTTCCCATGCGTGATTATGTTCCATTTATAACTTGCGTTATTTCGTCGCGTATGATAACGTAGGATAAGCCGTAATGTACATTATACTTATTCTCTCTCTCTCTATATATATATATATATATAAAATCAAGCAATATACATTCAGAAAATATTAAAAGAACAAGTCTGCTGTTGATGGTTTCTTTTATTAAATGAAGATGTTGACTGTTTTCTATTATTTTCAATTCAATGTGCATAACTTTGAAATTTAAATGTGTATGGCTTCTAACGCTAAATCATAATGCTTTTTACGTTTGACACAAATGTTGGTCTGTAGCCACATTTCTAAGCTGGGTCACACTACAACCTCTCATCGTTGCGATTCAAATTCATTTTTTTAGTGCATTATCAGTGGTGGATAACATTAAGAAAATACATCTGCCCAACGTTATGCGCATAAATGAATTAATATCATCAACTTTTGCTATTTTCGTATATATATATATATATATATATATATATATATATATATATATATATATATATAGGGCAAGACTATATAGAAAACCCTATATATATAAAAAACCTTAGAAAACCCAACCTCCAGACATTTTTTTTTTTTGAAAAAAATAACACATGTAATATACATGTTTTTAAGAGTTTTGAGCCAAAAAAATCAAAAAAGCGCCGAAGGAATGATTTAAAAAAAAAAAATTCAGCAATTTCTGTCTTTTGTGCCTAACACATGTTAGGCAACCGGACATTGCTGAAATTTGTTTATTTTTTAAAAAAAAATCCCTTCGGCGCTTTTTTGTTTTTCTTTTTGGCCCAAAACACTTTAAAACATGTATATTACATGTGTTATTTTTTTCAAAAAAAAAATTGTCGGGAAGTTGGGTAAAAATGGGGGGAGATTTGAGTTTCCAGAGTTTTCTAAAAATTTAAGGGTTTTCTGTCTAGCATTCCCTTATATATATATATATATATATATATATATATATAGGGGATGGTTCAAATGAAAACCACTTTCAACACGAAAACTCGAAAACTAACTAAAAAAGCCTAAAAAACACACAAAAAAAATTTTTTTTTTTCAATTTTTTTAATAAAAATCGCTGGTTTTTATATATAAAAAAAAACTTTTTTTCAAAAAAAAAAAAAAAAAAAAAAAATTGTGTAGTGCACATGTGTAATAATACACATGTGTTGTATTATTACACATGTGCACTACACAAAAAAAAAATATTTTTTTTTTTTTTTTGAAAAAAAAAAAATTTTATATAAAAAAACCTGCGAAATTTGGTTTGCAAAAAAAAATATTTTTTTGTATGTTTTTTTGGCTTTTTTTAATTAGTTTTCGAGTTTTCACAATAACTAGTGGTTTTCATTTGAACCTTCCCCTAAATATATATATATATATAGGCTAATTATAAGGAGAAAACCCACTCCAGTTGACTAAACCCAAGAAACCCACATATGTGGCTAGGATTCAGCCACATCACATCTCTCACATTAATAAGTGGGGTATATGCGTCATTTTGTATGATGGCAGAAAAAGTAACACATCACATCTCCTACATTACTAATCACTCTCTCACTTCCCTTTTTAACATAAAATGACTCATCTCTCTTCAATTTTGAAAGATCTTATATTCTCTTTCATCTTTCTTCTCTTACACACTTCCCTCTTTCTCTCTCTCTTTATAATTTTAATTTACACAGAGGTTGTTAAAGTGTATATCTTGCTTTCACAGGGTATACGGATCCCGCCAAACCAGATCTCCCTCGATTGCACGAGTGGCATTTCAGATCTGGGCTTGATCGATATATATGGATTATTAGAATGATATATGCATATCTTCATCCTAATGTAAGCTTTTGAAAGTCGGTTCTCTCTTGCAAGATCTGCTTACTAGTTGAATGTTATTTGTATAATATTATATAATGTTATATTGATCTCAGGTTGAAAAATGGATGGAAAAACTTGAGGAGTCAGACAGTAAACGGAGACGTTCTGTTAAAGCATCCATCGTTTCAGTTCAAAAGATCATCATCTAGATGCTCCAGATCTAGAAGATCCTCCTACAGATCCGGTTGAAGATGATCGATGTTGAAGATGATGTGATGGCGGTTCGATGTTGAAGATGACCCCAAAGATGTTCGATGTTTAAACATGATGTTCCAGATCTAAAAGATCCTCGAGGACCATAAGTATGTTTGTTTTCAAGAAGTTGAATGTTTTTAATTTCTTGATTTATCAATTTTTTAATTTCTTGATTTATCATTTTTTTTTTGTATTTTGTAGATATGCAACTTTGTTTTTTTTTTCAAAAAGATGAATGTTTTTAATTTGTTTTTTGTTGTGGTTTGTGGATCTGCTATTTTTTTGTTCAAGAAGATGGAGGTTTTTAAGTTCTTGTTTTATGGTTTTGTTGTTTTTATTATTGATTGCATCAAAAAAAAATTTTGTGTAAAATTTGTTTCAGATCTTGTTCAAGAAGGTGGATAAGTATGGTTTGTGGATCTGCTATTTTTTTTGTTCAAAAAGATGCATGTTACATTTTTTCGTGTTACATAAATAATGCACGTTACTGAAAATAAAGTGTGTTGTGTTTCTGACATAAATTTCCTTTTTTTTGTTTTTTTATATGTTTAGGTTATGCAACTGATCTGGATACATTGTGGTTCAATAATAATTGTGCGACGAAGATGCAATGGATCTGGATTTGTAGAAGTGATAGTTACAAATGGAACATTTTTTTTGGAATTACATGTATTTTTTTATCACTAATACATTACATTTTTTGTAGTTACATTCTTTTTCTTTATTAGTAAAGTGTAACAGTTTTTATTTGTAAAAGTGTAACAATTTTTTTTAGTTACATTCGTTTATTTTTGTAGTTACATTCGTTTATTTTTTATGTAACAATTCTTTGCGTCTTAGTTAGGAACGTCCAAGATCTAGGCATTTTTTATGTAACACTATGCAACCGGGTGTTAGAAATTTAACAATCGAAGAAAAAATGCATGTTACATTTTTTCGTGTTACATAAATTATGCATGTTACTGAAAATAAAGTGTATTGTTACACTTTTTTAGATTGTTGTAAAAATAAAGTGTGTTGTTATATTTTTTTTAGATTATTATAAAAATAAAGTGACTATTACAGAAACAAAGTGTGTTGTTACATTTTTTTTGTGTTAGAAATGTAACAATCAATCAAAGCGAAAAATGACTGTTACATTTTTTTGTGTTACAGAACTAATGCCATTTGCATGTAACAAAAAAAGTGTTACATATGTGACGTAAAATTGATCATGTAAAAATTGTAGTGTACGTACCAACATGTAACATCTTTTAGTAGGAAGACGACTTTTGTAAACATGTGATGTAATATAACACTTTGTGTCGGACGAGAAAGAAAAGAAAACGCGTTACACTTTTATGTATGTGGATATCGGCGATATCCTTTAAATGGTAACGTTATTTTTTGTACATTTTTTTAAATTATACAGAAAATGTAACGTTATTTGTAGAATGTAACCTTAATAAGATGGTACATATAATGTAACCTTATTCAACGTGTATACCCAGTTTTTCAGTTAATGCTTTTGCATTTATTTTGATCATGGAAGGGCTTTCTACATCCTTTCTTTGCAGACTCTTGTCGTTTTAATTACATATTTGGGTTATTGTGGAAACATAGAACTTTTTACTAGTCCATCCTATTATAGATACATATCATTTGCAAGACAAAGAGAGAGTCAGCCCCGCTTGAACTGAAAGCAAATCGTGCATAAGGATAAGAAACTCTAGGAGCTCAAACTATATAAACAACATTCGAACCAAGCCGAGCTCAGGCCCGGCTTATCTCGTTTACACCCTTTTAGATATCGATATGGAAAAAATGTCGATAACAAATCTACAAAAGTTTTGTAGGCATCCGTCAAGTTTTTTTTACCAATTTGTAGGTGTTCATCGCATTAGTCACCTTATGTGTCATATGCCAACTAATGTATGACACATGCCTTATGTGTATGTGAAAGATCTTTTTACATACATCATATCTTCGTTGAAAGCATACACAATGGATTTACATTAACAGTTTTCAAAATGCAAGGAATAGTAGGGATATTAATTTGGAATTTAGAAGAAAGTAAGTAAAACATGAAAACATGTCCAAAACATAATTCATAAAACCATTGGAAAGTAAACAAAAACCTAAAAGACTGAACCAAATTTGATTGTCAACAA
>JARYGA010011003.1:0-32053 GCA_030545235.1 Helianthus tuberosus
GTAGTCGAAAACTTGCTGAATTAATGTTAAAGATTAGGGATTTGATGACTACCCTTATGTGTGTTAAGAGGGTTTTATGGAAAAATTGATGCATTCATTAAGGTAGATGAAATTGGCCATGTTTTGTTGTTCTTGTGGTGTCTAGCTACTTGAATTAGTGAATGCATGATTAGATTTGAAGTTTCATGTTAGTACTTGTTAATTATGCTATAATTTAAGGATTTAGAACACTTAAATGGGCTTGAGAAATTTGATGTTGTGTGTTGCACACAAGGTTCTTGATGAAATGCTTGAACAAAAAGATATAACAAAGCTGATTGGGATAAAAAAAATTATTGGGCTGCAGTTTTTAAAAAAATCATATAAAATCACTGGAACGGCCTGTGTGGTTGAGCCTTATATGCTCAGAAAGCTATTAAAACATACTATGTTTTATGTTTGAACATTTTTGTTAAATTCTAATGTTAAACGGGTCAAACCAGTGTCCGAAGTCGGCTGAACTGTTTTGACAACAAGCTGATTGGAAGCATTTTGACTTCTGAGCTGATCTTACGAAAAACATAGTTAATTCTAGGAAGCTCGGATTGAACTGATCTTTTTGGGCTGGAAAGATATTTTGTATTCTACATTTCATCTTTGATCACGAAGGGATAAATAGAACCGTAAAGTGGTCAAAAGAGTCGATTCTGCAGCTACATTGTAAAGTTGCTGCACATTTTATTAATAAACTTAACCCAAGCAAAGTTGTATTTTGTTTATACTTTGCCTTGTTTATAAAACAATGGTTTAATGAATATTAAACATGTTATTATACTTATTTCAAGTATTTAAAATACCTACAAATAAGCTTGTCAACGAAGTTGTGAAAATGAGAAAAAAAACGACTAAAACATATAATACATATGGTTAGTTTGCTATTAAGAAAGTCAAACTGACCTAAAATATGATTGAATAACGATGTTGATATACAATCTGTAAGATGGCATAGTCGTGAAAACTGATGACTAATCTGACCATCTTGCGAATTATAAATGATAGTTTGACGCTAGATAAGCTAGGTGGAAGCTTGGAGAAGAAACAAGTCAAACGGGTCATGAATGAAGGAAAAGTGTATTTGAGCGCAAGGTAAGTAAATCTTATACTTTACTATTAGATTATCTACTTTTTGTAGTAGTTATGAATAAGATGAAACGATAGTTTGGTTATGGTAACCCGAGGCGTAACAATACGGGTCGGAATAAGTAAAATTAGTAAAACGTTGATTCGGTCATGTGTAGACCGAATAAACAAAGAGTTTTAAGAAAAGATATATTATGGCGTAAACTTAAATGAGTAAAAGGGGTAATACGATAATTTGGCTACGAGCTAATGAACAAACAATTGTTTTTGAAAAAGGCGCTCAAAGGCGTAAAACATGATGTGTCAAATGAATTAGGAAAAGATTTTTAAGCAACATGATTGAACGGTGTAAACCGGAACGGATTACATGGACAAGATGGTAAATAAATACCATCTCATGAAAGTAAAATGGTCGTTAGACCAAATGGGTTGAATGGTGATGATATCACCATTTGACATTTTCGACTAATGATTTTTGGTCAAGTATTATGATCACAGGGTGAATAGCATAAGGAATTGCAGTGCTATTGATTTGCAAATTAACTGATATGGTATTAAAACGGGTTTTAGCTTTGACCCGAGTTTGGTAAGCATGTTTAGAATTATAGCTAAAAGCAACATTTTGGTGAAATATTAGCAAAAGTCCTTCGTCGCAAAATGAAGGACTAAAATTGACCAAAAAGCCCTTGAGAGGTAAATAGGGCAAACAACCTTTAAGAGTTGTTTAGAGATAAGCGTGTTGTTAAACTGAGTCCTTGGGATACGTATAAAAATGGAGATAGGATGTAAACTAAAAAGAAGCGTGATTTAAGCTTGAAAATGTTAAAGACCCTTAACCGGTTAAATGAGTAGATATGCAAAACGGGTTGAGATTTGCATAAGAACCCGTAATTTGAACTTTGCATATTAGTAAATTGATATAATGTGATCTACACGACACTTTAAAGGTAACCAACAAGTTTGTTTGATCAAATCCCAAACGAGTCAAAAAGTGTCATAATTAAATTTCAAGCTGAGAGCTTGAAATCTAAATTTTTTTTTTTGTTTCAGATGTCGGGTTTTTACTCCATTAGATGGAGAATTAAATTACGAGCGCATAGGAAAAGGAATCGGGTAAAACGGATTTGTAAATAAAAAGTTACGCATATTTTTATGCATAATAAGTTAGTGAAAATGAGCTGGGCATATGCAGCATCAATTCAGCCAAGCTTCTGTCAAAATCATGGGGTCGCGTCGTGCGACACCGAACTGGAAACACCGTCGCGTCACGCGACAGTGGTCGCGGCCCGCTAGGGCCCAAAACACTGGAACAAGTTTGATTTTTGCTTGTTATGATTATGGTACCCGTTTAAACTTGTTTTAAAAATATCAAAACTAACTTTTAAGTTGGTTTTGAATGTAGGTGAACATAGTTTGCATCCGGATGAAGGTCAAGCCAAGTGTCAAGAACCGAACACTCGTCTTTTGAAGCTTCCGCAATGACGTTGTTTATTTATGTTTAAAACGACTTATGTAGATAAATGATACTATCTTTTGGAATGCTTAAATATGTAAGTATAATAACTCTTAAAAGTTTTTGAACGGACACATTTTCATGTAAAATGCTTAGTTTATTATTATAATCTCGATTAAATAAAGACGGGTGTTACAGTACTCGACTATTTGGATCTTATATAACGATAATCTTTTCCTTATTACGTTTCTCTAGATGGTTTTCATCATTACTTCTCTCTTTAATTTCTTTCCATTGTCAGTTTTGTCTTGATAAAAACACTCCTTTATGTCGAATCTTTCATCCCTATGATCAGAACATCTTTCTTCAAACGGCGATACAATCTCTACATCATCTTCCGATTAAGTATTTGAAGGACCTTAAGTTACAGTCATCTATTGTATATCAACTTTTCCGTTTGATCTTCATCTCCTTCCTTTTTTTTGAACATCATGACTTAATCATCTTTTTTGAGTCCCTGCTTATTTTATGTTTTGTTTTACAGTGCAGATTTACTTCGAAGTATTTGTTTTTGTTGTACAAGTTAATGATAATCTTTTAATGTAATGTTCGTCGATTTATGTTTTTAGATTTGGGGATTTATCGCAATGATCATTTGTTCACAGTTCTGTTAATCGATCTATGCTTATTTCTATCCTAATGTCTATCTTACAAATTTTTTAATAATTCTGTCCGTTTAGTGTTTGATGATTTTAGGGTTTTGGACTTGTTGTTTCTATGCATGTTGATTCATTATTTTTTTAGACATCATGTTTTATCCTTAAATATTTTGCTTATTACGTTTTTTGTTTATTGATTTCATCGTTACATCTTTTAAATTTATGATTTTTTTGTCGGTTTAGTTTCCGGGGATTGTATGGATGTGAGATTTGAGGTTTTATTTGAAGGTTGAACTATTATGATTATAGGGATGTGAGATATGAGGTTTTATTTGAATGTTGAATTATTAGGGTTTCTTTGGTACATCGGTTACAATGTTCATATTTTAGGATATTCTATTTTTGTTAAGTTTACTAACATTATTTTGGTATGAATGTTTGTTTCTTATTTCAGGATCAACATTGCAAACGCAATAATGTCCTTTTACAAGTCAATGTCAGCACTTACTAGAGAATTTTTGGTACTCTTATTTTCTGCATCAATGTTTTCATTGATGTTCATTTATTTTTGTAATATGTTAATTCTTTTATTTAACAGTTTAGTATGTTTGTGTTTACTTTAAAGGTTATACCTGTTCAGTTTTCAAAGATATGGTTATCTTCTGCGGTTGGTGAGAATATTGTGGTCATAAAGTGTATCAACGAAAAGGTTTGGAACGTTAACTTCTCCAAGAACAATGGTACTTTTGCCTTTACAGAAGGATGGTCAAAGGTGGTGGCTGACCTTTGTTTATCTGAGGGATGTATACTTCTTTTCAAGAAAGTTAATCCATATAATTATACTCACACCTTTTTTCAAGGAAACACCTTATCCACTATGTGATCCAGACATCACTTTGTTTACTTCGATCTCCTCTTTACCGAATAGGAAATACATAGAGTCTTTCTACCATGTTTTCAATGATCAAAGTGTTAATACATTGGTATATTTATAACATTTATAATTTTTACTATATAACCTATAATATTTATTTTATATTTACAATGTTAATTATAACATTTTTTTTTATTTTAGCTTCTACCGACTTATGTTGTTAAAAACACTGTTGGTCTTGGTAAACTTAGAAGACCAATGAAGGTTCATCTTAATCCATGCGACTCTTTAGATGTATCTGTTGAGAAAGATTCTGATAGCAAATGTTACTTTTTTTATGGATGGATGGAACAACATTGTACAACATCTAGGTGTTCGTAATGAATGTGTGGTTGTTTTACGCTATCTCTTTGATTACAACTTTCAGTTGACATTGATTGATGTGAATGGATCTGAGGTCATTATGCCTAGAATTGGTTTACAGGTCAATTCTGATCCTGATTTGCGAAATTCAACTCCCTTGGTAAACAATGTTGATGATGTTGATATGAATTTTGATCTTGATCCGGAGGAAGCTGCTTTATTTGAGCCTTCTGATCCTGATGAGTCCGTTGTTGGTAGTTATGACAGTGATGTGTCCATTGATGATGATTTCGATGAGGATGACATTGAAGATTCGAGTGGTGCTTCTGATGATGTCAAACCGGACCCTGATTATCTTCCTGTTGAATTTGTATGGGATTATCATCCACGTCATTTTGTAAGTTTTGTTAATGATATATTTGTATGCATTAGTTAATTATTGTTCTAAAATTTTATAATTTATGTTTTGGTGTTGATTATTTTTATTTTTACTTTTGTTGTAGCGCCTTAATAGCAAAGTGGCGAGTATGGCTCGTGTTGATGTCTCTCGGAAGATGACAATTCAAAATCTTGCCGGAGTTGATACCGTTGTTACTTTTCGACCAGAGAAACATGGTGGTGGATTTAGATATGTTGTGAATGGATGGCATACCAACTTCACTAAGCCCAATGGAATCCATGCACCTCAAATATGCACCTTCGTCACCTCTCCTGATGCAGATAAGTTGATTTTGAAGAAAGTTTTGAAGTAGTTCGTTTTGTTGTTTTACTAACGACTCTTTTTGAACAATATGTTTGGGTATCTATGTTTTTAGTTTGTTTTTTGAATATCTTTGGTTACTATGTTTTAAACATTTTTTTGTTATATATGTTTGGCTATCTATGATTTGAACATCAAGTTTGGTTATGAAGTTTTGGTTCACATACAATGTCAGCCAATTCTCTATGCTTTTCAGTTGTGTTGGTTTATAATTTTTGTTAGAGAATCATTTATGTTACACTATATTTATATTTAAATGTAATGTGTGAATAAAATATTTATATCAAAATCTTATTTTGATTACATTCTGAATATTAGGACACCAAAGAAATAAAATTTTCAAATTTATGTAATTTATTTTTGGTGTTGATTGATTATTGATTAAAAAATAATGATGTTTTTGAATTTTTGTATTTAATTTCTTTTAAATAGTTTCCTATATTTCTCTGTAATTAATTTATAATTATAATTATACTTAATCGTAAAACCTTTTTTAGTACGATTTTTTTAACTAAATCGTTGACTATTCAAGAATAAACCATTAGTCATAAATCCCTAACAATCAGGATCCAAGATAAAAAATCAATATATTTCTAAAATTAAAAGACGAATTCAAATTTGTGCTGAGATTTTGCACTCTTCATTATGGAGATACAAATCTTGAACATTGTTTTCGATAAATTAGGTAATCAATTATATTGAATTATCCATTTCTTAAAATAACATTGGATTTCTTAAATTAACATTATATTTTATCTTTTGGTAATTATGTTATCAAATGAAAGTGTATGATTTTCATGGATGAGATGGTACCGTATATATTTAATTTTTATTTTATTATTTTTGCAAATCTAAATACACGAATTTTATATTTTACTCTATATATGTAATCGCATTTTTCATGTTGTTAGGGAAATATGATACAAGCGAGCTGTCTTCATAAGATGTTAGAAAGATTCGAAGAGTTCCTGCAGCTGGATCAATGTCTTCTTATTACCAAACCTTCTCTTACTGCTAATAAGTCATCTACTAAATGTGTCAACAGGAATGAAAAAATATCTTTGTATTTCTATACTTCTGTTGAGAAATGCCTTGACTGGTCTGGTCTGGTCCGATATACAATTTTAATTTTGTTAACCTCAAGGATGTTGTTCAAAATAAAGTAGCAGTTAATACTACTATTGGTATGTGTATTGCATCATATTGTATGTTTTGAGTTATATTTTAATTTTTAATAATTTTATACCTACTTAATATTATATTGTTTTAACAACATATTTTTGTTTGCTAGATTTTATTGGATTTATGGAAGTGTGTTTCAACTTAGAAGACACAACAAAGAAGGATGGTAGCAAAGGAAAGAGACTCAATATGAAATTGAAGACCTTGAGTGAGTTTTTTTATTTACTAGACAACATTTAAAAATTGTATACATTAGAATGTTTGTTTGATGTTTTTATATTTTATGTTCCTATTTTTAGAGGTAAAAAATGTCTGGTTATGTTGTGGGACTCTTTTGCGGTTGACATGTTTGCGTACATGAATGACAAAAAATGAGAGAAATTTGTTGTTATCATTTGTCACTTTGGTACGGTAAACCTTTACAAAGGTAGGTTATAAATCTTCAATACAATATTGTGTATTTAGTTACTATCTTATAATTTATAATTATATTTAGTTATATTTTAGAATTTTTATGCTGTAAATATTGATTTAATTCTGTGTTCTATTCCATTTCAGGCAAGCGTGGAGTGGCCAACAGTTTTGATCTAAGTAAACTTTTTATTGATAATGCTGACATTGAAGAAATTTCATCTTTCAGAGAGAGGTATATTTAGTACTATCGAAACAAACATCAAACAATATTATATTAATTGGAATTATAATTTTAGTCATTATTTCATGTCTATTTATCATGCTAATATCTTTAGGTATGCTGCGAAAGTTTCTGCTTCGTCCTCATCTAATGAGAATGTTGGTTCTTATATTATTTCAACTGTGGAAGATGAGTTCCTCAACAAAGGAGATTTCATACTCATTGGTTTACTTGGAACCATATTAGAGGTATACTTTAATTTTTTTTTGTATTTTCTAATACGTATATTACATACTTGTATCTTAAGATTAATATTTCTGTTTAATATTAATAGAAAAAGAAGGTGTTGGTTCTCGGCACAGTCACGGCCATATGCATTGATAAGCTTTGGTATTACAATGGTTGTAACCACTGCAAATCATGGGTTGAGGATATATTTGTAACCAAAGAGGGTGATGATGGTTCATGTGATGCAGTTGAAACAAAGGCTTTGGTGTGTACATACAATGAGTGTCAAGGAGTGGACATTTATGCAATTCCGTGGTTTAATATTCTTTTTAATTCGTTATACAATTTTAAACGGAAATTATTTTTAAGTAATATTAACATTCTCATTTGTTTTTAACTATCAGGGTGCAAGATTCTTCTGGTACTGTTTCATTAACCCTGTTTGATTATGAAGCTTACAAAATTTTTAAGAAATCTGCCAAAGATTTACTTGCTGTCCAAGATCAGGTAATCATATTCTTTAACCCCGTTATTTATTATTGTACTTGTAGTAATTTATCAATTAGTTGTATAAAATTATAGGTTGTTAATTCCGGAGAGATACCCAACCCATATCCTGAGGTATTTGACACATTGGTTGGAAAGAAGTATGTGTTTGTCATAAATATTACCTACTATAACATTGAGTATCAAGTTAAAAACTACGGTATTGCAATGGCAACCAACGATGATGACATAATTGCCGCTCTCTACGCCAAATTCAATATTAACCAGGTTTGATTCCTAATTATGTCATTTTTATTGTTTCATGTTCCTTTCGTTTTGAAATCTATATAAATATAATCAGGTGTATTTTATTTTATTGTTTCTTTTCTACTTACAGCATGAGCAGTCGGAATCGTATGGTGTTCCGGTGTCCGCTAGTTTGTCTAATGCTTTTGAGGTTACTAAGGTAATACAATAATTTTAGTATTTTACTTAATTTGTTTGTAAGATTTATACTTATTGTTTTTTTTGTATTAGGATGACGTGTCATGCACCGGTGACAACGCTACGCCTATCTCCAATGAAGCTGGAAGCAATAAGCAGGCGTCTTCTTGTGAAGTAAAACGTAATCTTGGTGAAGTGTACGAAGTAGATGATGCATTACGTTGTTCTTCGACAAAGCGCCGCATGAGTGATGAAATGGTCGAAAATGAAGGTGTTGGTGTTTCGAAGACATTGATTCCAAAGACTGAGAAATAATTTCCCGCTTTTTATAAATAATTTCACTGTTTGGTTTCATTATGGTATTTTGTTTGAACACATGGTTTTGGTTTTCTTTTGGATTTTGAGTTGGTGGTTTTATGTTTTCGGATAATCGTTGAATTTTGAATTGAATAAACTTATCTTCTTATTAAAACACATCATTATACTGTTTTATTGTATTCATTATACAATTATTACACTATATGTTTTTATTGTATATTATTAACAATGGATGTGCTTGGGTGTGATTGGTTTTTTTATATTATGACTTTCCACTAAAGTTTTTAAATTATGTTTAGTACTTAATGCCTAACTTTAATAAAATGCTAATGCGTAAACTCAAATTTGTATTGAAACAATAGTTGAATTCATTTCTTTTAAGGCATATCTACAATTTTAATAATACTATTTACGTAAATAATAAAATTTTAATGTTATTTATTGAACCTTGAATAAATGGGAAACAGTATACACGTTTTTCATATTGATTAATATACTATTTACTTTATAATTTTGTAATATGTGTGTGGTAGTTTTCCATATACTTTTCCATTTCTTTTCTTATATTACTGGTAATTATTACATATAGTTTTCCTTTTTTTAGTATTAAACGATTTTTGACCTTATTAATTCTTCTAAAAATAACAATTAAAAGTATTTTTTTTACATATATTCTATCCGAAAATAGTATATTTAAATTACCTTGATTACCTTGATTGATTCTATTTATTTTTAGAAAAAAACATTTAATGTATACCTAAAAACCCTAAATACCTCAAATTATATGACAATTAAATTTTCTAATAATCTAAATTCTTGTGAAGTAATCAATTCCATATTTGATATCGTGATTCTTATATAATACACCATAGACCCTTCTTATAAATGACTCATGCAATAGCATTTCATACATTCATTAAGGTACTAGTGAAGGTACTAGTGATAATACCCGCGAATATCGCGGTGTTGAAAAATGAAATGTTTTTTACTTTTCAAAACAAAATACGTTGTTATCATGGCAATTTGAATTTAAATATTAAAAAAAACAAATTCATCGTACTACGCGAATATCGTGGTGTTGAAAAATGATATGTTTGTTACTTTTCAAAAGAAAATACGTTGTTATCATGGCAATTTGAATTTAAATATTAAAAAAAACAAATTCATCGTACTACAAATGTAAAAAAGGGGATCGAAAAGTAAATGTAAGAAATATGTTTTTCGGATGTTCAATATAAACTGAAACTCTGTTACTCTAACACTTCTGCTTACTGGAGTTTCGTAACCAATAACCTTGAATTCGTTTTAGACCAGATGAAAAAACAATCGTCACCTAAGGAACTATGCTCAGCTTGAAGTATATCATGCCATCCAACAACACCGTGCCTATGATAGAAAAAATATGAAAAACTTTTTTAGTAATATATAGAAATTGGGTAAAAGAGAAGTAATAAGTAACATAATAAATTGATTGACAAACCTTCTTTGACCATCAATATTGTGTGTAGAAGGATTCTTAACCCAAGTATTTCCTTTAAGAACTTTGATCTTTACTTCAGAAAACTCATTTAAACCACCTAAGTCAGTAATTAACTTGGGAATGATCTACATTTTGTAAGAAGATTAAAAATACGTAAAAAAAATTTATATGAAAAGACTAAAAAACAAAAAAAATTAATATAAAAGAGGATAGTATAATACCAATTGATGAGTTACTGTCATTGCAAAAAAAATGGTAGTTAGCATCGTCACTAACTTGTCGATAACCTTCCACATTGCTAATATGTTCATATTCTTGCTCAATCAAAGGAGTGTTGTTTAACAAAACTTGCCGACCATATTTATTGAATATCATAATATTAAAATGTGTGACGTCCTTTATTTGAAAAAACAGGATATCACCAGGATTTAACCTTAGATCTTCTATAAATTTAAACCAACCATCAGCAAAACAATAATTTGGACCAATCTTCCTAATACGGACTTCCCATTGATGATAATCGGATACATTAAGTATAACCATGTTATCGGGTAAACGATAATCATAATGTTTTGAAATAAAAGTATTTGGTATAACCTGTACAAAAAATAATTATTACACATTTATGCGTAATATGTTTTTTTAATAAATTGTAATAACAAAAAATTAAAAATTAAATCCATAAGAAAATTACGTACCATTGGACTTTGTAAAGGATTTTGAATAATTTTACAGAACGATTTTCCATACTCTTTATTTGGATCATGAGATAAGAGGTTGAACTTGAAAGTACGATGACCAAGATAGTTGAAAATCGTGAAGAAAGATTCATGGCCGAAGTAGTTTAAAACCTCACACCATCCATCAGTAAAGTAGAATACATCTTTTATTAATTTGATAACAACAGACCATGAACGCGTTTAATCAAATTTAAGACTAACAGTTGAAGATTCTAACTTATTCATCCATATAAATCTACCCATACATATAGGTATAGCCTGAAAAACAAAAAACAAAAGGAAAAATTGTTTGGAATAAAAGATAAAACAATACGAATAATTACTTAAAAAATAAATAGGAAGAGGTATGCACCTGTTGAAGCGATAGCGGATCAAATATAGTTATGATAAAATTCGAACCATGACGATACATGTTAACCAAAACACGAAAAATCAGAAATATGACTAAAGATTGAATAGTACTTGCAACACATAGAATGAAACAAAAAATGTAGAGTATGTATTTATAACAGAAAATTGCAAAATAATACTTAAAAATATGATTATTCAATACTATAATTGTAAATAGATTTACAATTAGTTGTAAAAATATTAAAGCTCTCATAACAAAATTATATCCTAAAATACCAAAGCAATATCTATTTAAGTAAAATATATATAACTAAATATTGGTAAAAAAAATATAACCGTCGAGTTTAATTATTTTATTAATATATGTAGTTAAGTAAAATATCTATAACAATACATAAATATTTAAATATAGAGACATCATTACAATATATCAACTTAACTTCTGCAAAATCAGTTCCTGTTCAACCACCACGCACAAGAAACTTCAACGGCGGTTCAAGAATTAGTAAAGGTACTTTTCCGACTTCATCTCCGATCAGTTATAAAACGATTGTCACTTTGATTTACCAACTGAAGTTATCTTCGGTAGTACAAATAACTCCTGAATTGTGTTTATTTCCGGCGATTAATGAAGAATTAGACGTGAAATCGGAGTTTAGGTTTTTATTAAATTGAAACTTGTGTATGTTATATGTATTTAAGAGGGATTATATGTATTGCATGTGTTTGAATGTATATAATTTCGGTTAATAGTTTGATTTGGTTGATAGATTTTGATGATCTTCTTATGAAAAATAAAATTTCTTGCTTAATAGTGTGATTTCGATGATTGAATAGATATGATTCTTATATAAAATTTATGATTGAGAAATTTTTTTGTTCACTGATATTCAAAATACGATTATATTTAACTCATATGTTAAGACTAATATTGAACACTATAAAAGGAGAATTTTTGGTAAAAAATTATTGACTAATTTGAGTATTTGTAATATTGTAATTAAATATAATGATCTGATAAAAGTTCCTTTAGTATTGTTTATATGTGTATTGTATATTGTATTATTGAAAGTCTGCATACACAGATTTGATGTAGATTATGAATATGATTAGGAATATTGAAAATATTGCTTAAATTATATCAGTAAAAATTTTATACATATTAGAATGATCAAGGCATATTTATAAAAAAGTGTGTGTGAAAATCTGTTTAACACGTAATTTTGTTATTGCTATGAGCATATATGTATGGATTCAAGTTCAATAGTAAATGTTTATAACAGATGTTGGTATAATGCAGGTTTAGAAAAATGAGTCCCTCATGCGTCGCTGTCTTAGAAGAGCCATCCTCGTTAAAACTTGTATGTACAAAGCTTACAAAAAATATATATAACTTGTATTAAAGAATATGTATAACTTGTATTAAAGAATATGTATAACCTATGTTCATCAAAATCTTCTCTGTTTTCATGAACTATCATATTAAATGTGATTTTCATAATGTAAAGGCTTTTTTTTTTTTTTTTTTTGTTAAAAATCGATTTTTTGATATCTTCTTGTAATGTTTTAGGTATTTAAGATACAACGGTTGATCTTCCTTTTGAACTGATACTTTTCCAAATTTTAATCAAGATTGATACCAAATCAATACATCGATTCAAGTTGGTATCTAAACAATGGCGTGATGGCCTGTCATCTTCTTTATTTGCTTTCAAACGTGGTTGTTATGTTGAAGACTATCTGGTAAATTTTATTGTTTTATAGTCTTTACTTTACTTTACAATACGATTATTTTTGTTAACAACTCATTTTGCTATTAATCTCATATTTGTATAATCTATTTTTTTAGGAAATGCTCCAAGAACAAGGTTCCTTTATTACTTTGTCTGTTTTGCTGGAATTGTGGCCGCGTCAACTCATTGAACTCTATACGTTTGATGATCAACAATTAATTCAGACAAATGTAAACGCTTCCGAGGAGGTGGTGATAATTGAGAATGGTGAACGTACTGTGTATCAAGTTTACAATGATGACAACTAACAGCGTCGTTCACATCAATATTAAAAGTATTGTTTGCATTTTTTCTCAGTTTGAAATCAATGCTAAATGGTTCTCATTTATAATCTAAATAATATATATCTATTTTGCTTCTTAGTATTAGCAATGTGCGATTAAAATCGACAACTCATGATAAAATATAATCCTAACATAAACAATATTTTTAACATTCATACATATACTTATATATTGTTTCAAAAACTTCACATCACCCATAGACTTACATATTAACTAAACATTTAGCAAAAAAACTACCACCAACATGTTCATATGCAAATATATAAATATCCCAAAAAACCATAAGCATTAACAACCCATAAACCAACAAACAGACCTATTACCATCCTTCCACACATGTCTTAAATTCGATCCACATTTGTTAACTCCAGCACATGTGTTGAGGTAACAAAGTCGAAGTGAAGAATGTCACCTTTCTTCAAACTATTTGAGGACATAAATTTACCCCACTTCACCATTGTGTAACACGGTGCGTCGCCATTTTTTTCTATTTCCACATTGTTATCCATCATTTTGTCATCCAAAGTCTTAATCTTCAATTCATGAAGCTTCTTTGTAAGACTAGATCTCTTCGCTACCTCAACAGGAAGACGCTACATAAAATATGTTACATTACATTATTATAATGTACCCTATAATTCATATTTATGCACTTACAACTGATGATACAAATTATCATACCAATCTATTTTCTCCTTTTTTGGTAAACTCATAATTTTCTGGATCAATTTCAGCCTTTTTCCTTTTTCCACTATGATGTCTGGTTTGCCTTTCTTGTCCAAGTTTCGATACCTTCTCATAGTAGTTAACAACCTTTCAAGTTGAATATCAATTAAAATCAATAAATAATTTTAATTGTTGTCCTTCCCCAATCACTCATAGGTGTATTACACATTTGAATAAACTAAAGGTTACCTCTCTTTTGATTGATGATCTACGACAGTTTGAAACTTCTGGTGTGAGAACTTCTGGAGTTTGGTCAATCACCTTTCCTTTTTTTGATGTTAAACCAAAAACTTTTGCAACCTTTTTGCCTTTCTTCTCAACCTATTAAGTACATATTTATAACGTATCAATTTTCTAAATCAAATAGATACTAATCATATGTAATGCGGTTTATATTTATATTAACTGATTATTACATTTTCATTGACGTGAACCTCAGAACACGAAGTATTCTTTTTTGGTGTTGTCAATTGCTCACATTTTAGAACTCCTTTTGTGGTATTCAACATCTTCTTAGTTTCACTTCCAATGTCGTTAACCTGATATTTAATTTGTATTCAATTTTAATTTATATAAAAAACATAAAACAAAAGTACATTAGTTCATTAATCAAATTAATATTAAAAAATGCAAAGTATAACACACTACCTCATTCATCAATGTATCTCCACTAGTATCCGTTGCATTATCAGATTGAACAAAGTTCTGTAAATAAAAATTGGAAATATAAGTAATCATAATTATTTGAGATACCTTTTTTTCAACAGGAAGAGACTTACAAAATAAGCATTTCGTTGGAATGTTGATTGAGATATTATTTCACAGAAATCGCTGTCTCCTGCTTCTTCTTGAATACCCAATCCAACTTCAATTCCATTCCTGAATGCCCTCAAATGAAATATAACATTACCAATCTTCTCGAATATCAGTGTGTCACCATGACATATGTTCAACCTCTCACAGAGTTTCGGCCATCCCTCCGTAAAAGCATAAGTAACATGAAGTTTAGCTGCCATTACATCCCAGTACTTACCACCTGGCATATACTTGGTAAATGTCGTTTAGCTCGTGGTTTCTGTAAAAACATGTTAATAAATTCATCTGGAATTACCTGCAAGTTATGAAAATATACTAAAAATTATAATTACTAAGATATGTATTACATTTCAACTCTGTTCAATGTTCACATTTCATTAACTATCAAACAGTACGCTTACCGTAAGACCCAGTTTTGTGTAGTTGTTCTTTGTTATGTAGGATTCACCACGCACATTGTTTAGAAAAGGATAAAACTCCAACTCTTTGTCCCCTATGCTTCTAAATAGCAGCCAAGTGTTTTTTAACAAATTAAGATTATTAACAACAGCCCTCCAACCATCTGTTAATACTGGTAGCTGATCCATGTGTCTAAGTCGTACCGTCCAATGTCTACCGTCTTCATGACGAACCTCAATGTTCATATGTTGCCAGTGATCTCCCCATTTTTTTAACAAATCAACACGTACCAGCTTCATTAACATTGATATATACATTATATGTCGTATAGTAGATACAACCTAACATATGTAAATATTTCATATGGTGACAACGTTATATTTAATCAACCGAGAAATGGAAAGTACACATACCAATGAAAGCTCTTTAGGTTCTTCCATTAGTTGGACAAACGATAAACCCATCTTGTACACTGCAATGTATGGTAGATATTATTTCAAATTCATAATTTTTATGGTTAAATATGTTATTATAATTTTTTTTTTAAATCATCAAAATCACATAAATTTTGCATATTTCATCCAAACATCTTATTGTGACTAAAATTCATAATTTATAATGTTATGATGATTTCTTAAAAAAAATAAAGTTTTCTCTTACCCATTATGTATTTACTTCCGTATTGCTTAAACCTATTTGTTTAACATAAAGTTATAATTTTGACCTAACTTTAATAAAAAAATTAATTCTTTTAACCATTACCTTTGTTCGTTAAGCATAAATTTATTCCTTTTATCACTTATAGCATCTATCAAATTTGTGAACACACTAAATCGATGATATTCTTAACATGCAATCTATAAATACTACTGATTTTTTGTTATAAGCGATTACCCTTTTCTTTCTAAATCAGATCTATACTTAAATATCTATTTAACTGATTTTATGATAAAAAAAATACTAACTGATTGACAAAATCGATTACAAGAATCGTACCTTCTCTTTGAAATTACACTTCAAGCTTTTTTCGGTACCCTTTGATTGTCTTCCAAATAATGTAAGAAACCAAGTTGAAAACCCTAGGCGTTGATGGAGAGTTGTTGTTGAAGTGAGATATGTTTGGTAATTTTTTGATAAGTTTGATTAATAGATGGTAATGATGATATTTGTTTGGGAGAAGGTATTGAGGTGATAGGTGTTGATAATCAACGGCTATGTCATAATTAGTTTTTTTTTTCATTTTGTATTATTTAAATTAATTAGTATTTATCTTTTTCTTATCTAATATAGCAAATGAGAAATAAAAGGAAATTATTTAATTAAACCATTGAAGTCTTTAGATGTTAAATATAAACTATATTAGTTACTTTCAATATTAAAAGACTTTCTAAATGTTTATCATATTTCATAAAATTAAACCATTGAATTTTCCATTATATTTTAGCCATTCAAACCTTACCAAATATTATTAGTTTTACAATTACTAACTAATATTTAAAAAAAAAAGTTTCCAAGTTTTTACATGCCAAATAGCAAATATATAATAGATTTCGAAATTTTTATTCAATATTAACAAATTTCGGTTATATTATTCAATAATATTAAAGGGAACTATTAAATGATTACACTTAATTTTATTCCTATATCTCTTCTATTTTTATTTCAAAATCTTTGTCATATTTTATAGACCTGGCAAACGGGTCGGTTCGGTTCGGGTCGGGTCGGGTCATGGGTCAAAACGGGTTCGGGTCAGAACGGGTCAATTACAAAAAGGGGTTGTTTTGGTTCGGGTCGAAACGGGTTCGGGTCGGAACGGGTTCGGGTCGGAACGGGTCCGGGTCGAAACGGGTGCGGGTCGGAACGGGTTTCGGGTCGGGTCGGGTCAGTTAAAAATTGCTTTCTTTAAAAAAAGAGGGAGATTGTACATCAGGGGCAATTTTGTCGGGTCAGAACGGGTTTCGGGTAGTGTCGGGTTGGTTAAAAATTGCTTTCTTTAAAAAAAAGAGAGATTGTAGAGTTGTTATACAGTTGTACATTTTTATAATACATAGAGATGATACATAGACTGACTTTATAACAAAGATGAAGTAATTCATGATTAACAACTTTATAATAAGAAGTCAAAAGATCTATTTTTTTATCAGCATATAGACTGTTTCAGATTTTTAATTTTTGCTAATAACAACTAGCAGCGTAGTAATGAAGTTCATGATCAGCAGCTTTATAATAAGAACTAACAGCATATGTAGTAATGAAGTTCATGATCGGTAACAAAACTATCAACTGTTTCTGTTTTATATTTTAACTAAATGAACTAATGATTATGAAAGAAGAGAACGTCAACAAGAATTTCTTACCAACACCCATGTACGTATTGACCCTAAAAATTCGCTATTATGGCGAACGAAATTCAGTGAATTGAAAAAGGAAATTCAATGAATTGATGCAAGAAATTCGCAGAATTGAATAGCATGATGCGCTGAATTGATGGAGCGAATTCGCGAATTGGAACCGTATTATACGCATACGTATTACATACGGTACGCGTCGAAACGATTTGATTCGAAACGGTACGGGTCGAAACGGTTCGATTAGAAACGTTACTGGTCGAAACGGTACGCGTCGAAACGGTTCGATTCGAAACAGTACGAAACTCGTCCCGACCCGAAACTCGTCTCGTGCGGAAACTCGTGTCGGCACAAAACCCGTTGCGATCCGAAACCCGTCCCGTGCAGAAACCCGTGTCGGCCCGAAACCCGACCGAACCGACCCCGTTCCGATCCAAAACCTGCGTCGTGCCGAAAACCCGTCTCGGCCCGAAACTAAATTTGAACTGAACCCATTCCGATCTAAAACCCGTTTCGTGCCGTAATCCGTCTCGTGCAAATACTTGTGCCGGCTCGAAACCCATTCCGACCCGAAACCTTCCCCGTTTCTTTAAGACACTAACCCACATCGACCCATTTATTTAATGTTGTCGACCCGCTTTGACCCGAAAATAACAAGGTGGAATTTCAAGTGACCCATTGTGACCCATTTAGTTAAAATATCTTACCCAAACCAACCCATATAATTTTAAAAGCAATCCAAACTGACCCACTTGGAAGGCTTTGGGTCAAGATTGCCCCCTCTAATATTTTATAATGTTAGAAAATCTCGATTATACAATAGATTTCTTATTTCCTAATCTTATTCAATGTTAACGAATTTTGTAAGGCTATAAATACAACCGTTTTTACATTAAATCTATTATCTCAAATCGAATTTTGTCTTTTATTTATAAACAATCATGTCTTCAAAATGTCATGATGTATCTTCTGAGTTTTTGAACAATGCATCTTACAGTAGCATTGATGTGTTATGGGAAATAACTAAGGTATGCGTAATTAATTTTCCGTTGCACCTTCCAATTATGTAGTTTAACTGTTTGTTGTATTTTACTATTACTTTTTTGTAGCCAAAGTCTCTTATCATATTCGGTACCATCAAGAATGTATTTACCGATTTTGGTTGGCACTACATGACATGTCCAACGTGTTTACACGAGGCTACTATGGAGATTAAGCAGTACCTTCCAACTGATGGTTCTTTTGATTTTAAGAAATACGAAATCTATCCTTGCTCTAACTATGAATGTTTTGAACACATCATAAAACATGTGCCGAAATTTAAGATTAAAATTGAAGTTGAGGATGATAGTGATTCAACCCATCTTATATTATTTCATGATCAAGCTATACAGGTTTTGAATAAGTCTGCTGATGAATTGCTAAAAGAGAATGCATTGGTATTTTTCCACTTCAAAGTACTTTTATTCTATAATAATTTTTTTATCAGTTGTAAAATATTTACAGATCGGTGATTATCCGACGTTTCCAAAGGAGATTAAGTCTTTGGTTGGAAAGTTATTTGCTTATAAGATTCAAGTTAGCCACTATAATATCGAAAACTTTGACGAAGTTTATGATATCACTGTGATAAGCATCGATGATTCTGTTATTTCCCATGTTAAGAAGAGCCTTTTGATTGCACATGTAATAATCATGCTTATAAAAAATACATATTATTATTTATTAAACTAAAATGTAAAATTTTAAATCAAGTAATAACAAAAATATTTTGCATTAACAGGAGCAGAATATCGCAAAAGGCAAATGTAATCTGTACGAGCTGTATGACATTGATCCAACATTTCTGAGTTGTTCTACAAAGCGTAAGATCAATGAAGAAAACGATGAGAATCATTTTGATTGAAGACTACAGAGTTACTATGAAAGAAATCATTTTTGACTTTTTTTAGTCACAATAATTTAATATTTCGTATTTCAGTCATTGTTTAATGTATTAGACTCAATTTTAATTTTTATTATTGAAGTTCGGTTTTTTGGTTTATAATCATTTTTTTTAATACTTAATGTTTTAAAATTTACAGTTTACATAAAATATAATACTATGATTTATTATGTATAAATGGGAACTTAAAAATTAATTTTAGAAACTACTTAATTTAATGTAACCGAGAATGAAATCAGCAAATTTAAATTAAAATATTATATGGAATATTTCTTTCCTAAACGTTATTATTAACAACTAATCTCAATTATTATAATTGATTATATAATAGATTTATGGCTTTTATGTAAACCTCTGATCTTGCATTACAAGATCTGTTATGCATAATAGTTAATAAAGTTCAAAACAAACAACTTCCCCCTTTCAAAGAGATTCATACAGCCATTTCAATTGTTTATGTTCCAATTCATACGTATCTAACTTTACGAAGGTAATTGTATGTGCATCTTTCATTAGTTCATTGTACACAGAAGATCTAATTATCATCAACTCCATTTCGGTTACCTATTCTACAAATTTAATATGAACAGCTTTGTTTTCTTGTAATTTTCTGTGCTGGTCTTTCATTAAGTTGCTGTTATTCACGTATAGTATGTCAAAAAGATCATATCAGTCGCGTTCATCTTCAAAGGATCCGAATTCATCACAACAAAAATTTAATAGTAAGTTACATGCTAAGTTATTCAGTTCTCATTTCCCTAACCACGAATGATGCATATTTTATATTGAAATCCTATTCATATTTCTCTTTTTGTAGGTCCTGTTATGAGAACTCCTCTTTCAGATATCTCTAGTGGTAAATGTTGTTAAATCTAATTATAAGTATAATTTTTACGTTTTATGTTTGAAATGGGACTAATTCTTGTGTTCCTTATGTATTCTACCTTCTTGATTATTAAGTTACCTCACCTGGTGAAAGGCGTAAGCTTCGAAAAATAATACTTGATAATAAGAGATCAAAGAATGCATCATCATCAACAAATGTTCCCAACATCTTGCCTGGCAACATTAGTTCGCTGCAGTATTTAATATTACAGACCGACACATATACTCCATTGGTCGTCATACAAACATAAATGATACAAGTTCATTAGTTTCGACATTAACAAGTACGTCTTGTGTTTATTTTTTGTTACTTGTCTGTTATATTTTACTAACCAACAAGCCTATACTAACATGTATGCTAAAATATGTAACCTTTAGATAACTACAGAACCAATTCTACACCGTCAAATAACAATCATCGATATTCCATTACTCCTCGCATCAATAGCAGTAACAATCATTTGGTATTGGGTAGTTCGTCTACCATTACAAGGTTGTCTTCTGGCAAATGTAAGCTCGAGCACAAGAAACGTGACACTACTCCTATACCTATGGTCAATTTGGATTCCGGTGAAGACGATGTGGTTTTAGTCATAGTGGACGACCCTTATAAAGGGATATCTAAAGGTTTAAATTTATTTTATCATTTTTGGACTTTTATTATATTCTAACTGAAATATAACTATTAGTTGTTTTATAATAGATTATTTGGACCATGGTGACCAAGTTCTTACATGTCAAATCTGTAGTGCAAAGTTATGGAAATCAGAAGGTGGAAAAGGTAGAATAACTATGAATAAGCTGACTTATAGTATGTGTTGTGGGTATGGTAAAGTTCAGCTATCGCCTTTAAAGGATGCGCATCCGTCTTATAAAAAATTGTTTTCTTCCTCAAATGAAAAAAAGCAAGTTTTTCCAGAAGAATATAAGACGATACAACTCTATGTTCTCTTTTACATCTATGGGTTGAAAAGTTGATTCTACTATCAACAAGGGCAATGCTCCATTTATATATCGTATAAGTGGCCAAAACTATCATTGCATCGGTAGTCTTAAACCTTCTGATGGAAATCAACCTCAGTTTTGTCAGCTATACATATATGACACTGAAAATGAAATAACAAACAGACATGCATTATTCGGGTATGTGTGATTACTAAGCACCATCTTTTTTACGTATATTTATTTATAAAAACAATGTACTATTATAATTATGCTATATTAACTTTATGTTTTTTTTTTATATTTTGTCAGCAAAACAACCAAACCTTCGTCGTCTAATGATAAAGAGCTTGATGTTGAAATGATACAATATTTGAGGAATTTATTAGATTCAGAAAATATGTTGGTTAAGACATATAGGATGGTCAGAGACCATTTTCACAAATCCCCAGAGGCCAACCTTAAACTTCGTCTTATGTATAAAAGAGAAAAAGATGGCAGAACATATAACTTACCGACCACGTCTGAAGTTGTTGCTTTGGTTGTCAGAGACATAGATAAAGCTATAGACCATCGTGATATTGTTGTCGAGACTCAATCTGGAATGCTGCAGCGTATTAGCGAATTGAGCCCATCATATCTTGCTTTGCAATATTCGTTACTTTTCCCATATGGTGATGACGGATATAGAATTGATATTCCCTATAGAGATTTCATTGCGACACAAAAGAAAATAAAGCCAAAAGTGCACGATGAGAGAATTTTTTGCATATAGGATCCAAGATAGAAATTATGGTTTTTCCCTAATTCTTAATGGAAGAAGGTTGTTACAACAATTTTTGGTTAACGCATATACGATGATCGAGAGCGAGAGACTACATTACATTCGGAGACAACAAACAAACCTTCGATCTGAAACATTTGAGAATCTTCAAAAGCATAAAGCTAAAGGTAAACAAGTTTTAAAAGACACTGGAAAGCCTGTTATACTACCTTCTTCATTTACTGGAGGTGCAAGATTCATGCAACAAAACTACCTCGATGTAATGGCCTTATGTAAGTCGTACGGGTACCCAGATTTCTTCATAACTATAACTTGTAATCCTAAATGGCCAGAAGTAAAAAGATTTCTTAAAGATTCCACCATCAAAGCCGAGGACAGGCCTGACATATTGTGTCGATTGTTTAAAATGAAGCTCGATTCCATACTCAAAGATTTGAAGGATTCCAATTATCTCGGTGAGATTAATGCTGGTATGTTAGTTTTTTTTTTACATTTCTTCTTTTCGTGTATAATTTGCAATCATTTGTATAAAGTACTAAATTTATTTTTTTTTCTTTCTATTTAGTTGTTTATACGGTAGAATTTCAGAAGCGTGGTCTTCCTCATGCACATATATGCTTATTTATGAAGGTCGATCACAAACTTCCGACTATAGATCACATAGATCCATTTATATCCGCTGAGATTCCCGATAAAAATGAAGATCCAGAACTTTATTCTTTGGTAAGTGATTATATGATTCACGGTCCGTGTGGAAATGCTAATTTGAATTGTCCTTGCATGGTTTTTAAAAAAATTTCCAAAGAAATTTTCACCACATACAATAGTTGATTCAAATGGTTTACCTATTTACCGAAGACGAGATTCAGGCCACACAGTTATAAAATCTGGTGTTACATTAGAGAACAGAAGCGTTGTTCCGTATAACAAAAGGCTTCTAAAGAGATATCAAGCACACATCAATGTCGAATGGTGTAATCAAGCCGGTTTAGTCAAATATTTGTTCAACTACTACTGATGCGTGTGTAGCGTGATATGTTTTTATGTATATTTTTAGCCCTTTTTAACACTTTAGTCAAGTTTTAAATTTATAAAACACGATATTCTACTAACACTAAACACACATATGGGTAAGTGCACCCGTCGTGAGCGTAGTATAGCGTTGGTAAGATACCGACGTCGTCCAAGGACACAAGAGCTTTTAATACCGGTTTATCCTCAACGTCTAATCAAATCAAAAGTTTAGAAAAGGTTTTAAACATGAAAATAAAAACTAAAAATGCTGAAAATAAAAATAAAATAAAAACAGATAGACAAGATGAATCACTTGAATCCGACTCGCCTTTAGTGTAACCTTTGATGATTTCCGCACTTTTGCTCTTTTTAAGAGATTATCTTAGTTATAGTAGTAGGCCCCTCTTTTGAAGGTGACGTTACCCTCAACCCAGTAGTTTAAGTCAGCAAGGATACAATCCTAAAGGGTCGGAATATTGAAAGATAATTAATTAAGTTATTAATGCATAATGTGGTAGGCCCCTCTTTTGAAGGTGACGTTACCCTCAGCTAAGTGGTTTGAGTCAGCAGGGATACATTCCCAAGTAGCCGGGTTAATGTATTAATAGTAGTTTATATATGAGGGGATCAAGCCATTCGCACCCCCGTCATCCAATACCAGTGGGTATTGAAGGAGGTCCTAGTAAGCTTGACCCAGGTTCTTGCAGGATCTATACACAGAACAAAGCAAGAACCTTACAAAACCATTCCCTTAACCCCCGACTAGGTAGCCAACATATCTCTATATAGACCGTAGAGATATGAATGGTGTAAATCTTTTATTTTATATAGACAGTAAAATAACGTCAAGACACCACGGACAAATGATAAGGAAGTTTCACCTTCAACATAAGAAACTAGTTATTAAAGTCATTAATACAAAACCAAATAAAAAGTGCGAAAAGATTAAAAATCAAAAGTATTACACTAAATGCTTGTCTTCACCGAGTGATGTAAGAGACTTAGGCAAACATGGCCTTTGATTGTCAAGAACTCTTACTATCAATCTTGGATCCCGAGACTACTACACACAGTCTAAGATGGATGATGGATGATGGTGGTGGATGTGGGTGTTGTGATGGTGGTGGAGTGTGGGTGAAGTGGTAGAGAGGTGGTTTGCCAAGGGATGATTTGGAACTGAGCCAAGCACCCCTATTTATAGCATGTGAAGAAGCTCGAACACGGCCCCGTGTTCATTGAGCACGGCCCCGTGTCCATCCTCTTTCTCTTTCTTCATTAATTGCAATTGTCTTTATTAGGCTCCACACGCCCCCGTGTTTACTGGGCACGGCCCCATGTGCAGAAGCGTATCTGTACTATCAAGATTTGCTTGGATTATGCGAATCTTAGCGTTGACCACGGCCCGTGTTGAGCTGGGAACGTCCCTGTGTCGGGAATAAAAGCTTTTATGAGTTCGTCTTTTCTGAAGGTGCCTGGCCACGCCCCCGTGTCCGTTGGGCACGGGGCCGTGGTCAGCCTTCTGTTTTCTTGTTTTTGCTTGGGAAGATGCTGCCGAGGGGTCGGGCATGCCACGTTTGTTCCTTTTCTTGTATTTATGTTAGATTTTGCTGCATATTTGTTCCTTTTGTTCATTTATGCTCATTTAGTCCTGAAAATACAAAAGGAAGACAAAAGCACACTTTTTCCAACATTAGTACTAAAAAGGGTTAGTTTTATGCCTCAATTGATGTAATTTATATGTTGCATTTTACACACATTAAATACCCCCACACTTGAATCTTTGCTTGTCCTCAAGCAAAACTCTTTATAATGTGGCTTACATGCCCCAACGGATTGGGTAGAAGAGAAGTTTTGGGCTTGTCTTGAGTGTCGGGAATCCAAGATCTTTTATTAGGTTTTATTTTTATGTTATTTACAATCCTATTCGTTATGATTTATTTAGAACGTTTCATAAGAGAAATTACTTATTAGGGCATAACATGCCTCTTTAAAATTCCATTTATATACAAGTTCACATACCTCACGGGAGATCACTCAACACTCGGCCGAACATCTATTTTTGTGAAACACTCGAGACCGGTATGGAACTTACTCATACCATAAGCTTGCCAAGCAATCAATCCTCCTCCTTTTTAACTATAAACCTTTGTAAATATCAAGAGGACTTAGGGAAGGGTTAGGCTTGGGTTAAAGGTAGGTGGTTTTGGGTTAGTGGTTAGTAAAAAGGGAGAAAAGCATAAAAAGCGTCGGTCGTCGTAAAACTTTTTGTTTTTGTGACTTTTTATTCAAACAAAGCATTTTCAAACAAAGTTTCTTTTGAGGAACTTGTTTTCGGGACCAGGTCGAAAAATGGAGTTTTTGGGAAACAGACGCCTAAGCACGGGGCCGTGCTCAGCGAGAACGGGGGCGTGTCCAGCTGATTTCTGGCGAACATGGGGCATGTCCACTGAACACGGGGTCGTGTTCAGCTGACTGTTTTTAGTTTTCTTCAAAAAATTTACTGTTTCGTGCTAATTGTTTGGTGTTTTCTTTCAGATGGCCAAGAAGTTTACTAGGTTCAACCCGAATGAGTGGGCTGCTCAAGCACGGTTTGAGGTTCTCAAGAAAAGGCCCGAAGAAAACCCCAGACAAATTTGCTTGGATACTCTAGAAGCAGTAGGCCAAATCGACCGCTTCAACAACCTTGTTACTGGCCCACTAAGAGCATCTCTTTGCACTCGGCTCCACTCCGTGCACGAGTATAACATGGAATTTTATAACACGTTTGCCTTCAAGGCAAAAGCGAAGCCGTTTGACAATGACGGGGTGGAATTCCGTTATGCAGGGGTTATGTACTCAATTTCAATTGCACAATTTAGGGCAATCATCGGGTTGTATGCTGAAGAGGATGCTGGAGAGGAGGAGAACACTGGTGGTCTCCGCGAACTCCCACAAGACCAACGCCAAGCAACATGGGCTCAGATTGGGGAAGGACACTATAACCAGAGCCAGACCAAGAGCACATAGTTGCGGGACCCTCTCTACCGCTACATCCATAGGGTCCTTAGCTACTCCTTCTGCTAGAGACATGACAGTGGTGGTGTTGTAGGTTTGCGTGATCTGATAGTCCTCCTCTGCACTCATAATCGTATAAACCTCGATGTTCCACACCTGCTACTTCGCAACATGCACTTGATCCAACTTACCACTTCCCCGACCTCTATCCTTTTTGGAGGGTGGATCTACCGCCTCTTCAAGCATTTTGTGCAAAGGACGCCAAGGTCCTTCCAGAAGGGCCCATGGTCGAGAAAAGTGGACCTTGTCATATGTCGCTCCATGAATTTAATCAACGAAGCTAATGACGGGACGGTCAGATTTCAGACGGTTCAAGGGCATGTGTGGAACCCTCAAGAAGCTCTAGTCCTTCACGCTCCACAAATCCGTCCTCCTCCACAATACCAGTATCAGCACCATGGTGATCCGGGCCAATCCTCCTCTCAAGGAGGTGGTTTTCCTAATTTTCAAAGTTTACATGATTTGTTGCAGGAAAACCTCATGTGCACCCGAAACACCTACAATATGGCAAGCAACACAGTCGGAGTTATAGAGAGGAATATCTCCGAAATTCAAGATGACATCGGGAATATCCGGGAGTACATGGCGGGCCAAGGAGGGGATGATGAGGACGGGGATATGGATTGAGCGGGAGGCGTTGGTGGTGGCATTACACGATTGAAGGTCGTAATAGGTTAACCCTTTATCTCTCACAAACAATTTCATGGCTTGCCTGCCACTTGTTAAACAATTTACTTTTCGTAACTCTTTTACTTTCCTGCATTTTTTTTAGTTTGTGTTGTGGATGTTGAAACTATGGTAAGGTAGGATGTTGGTTATTTTATGTCGTGTGGTATTTTTAAGTAAAACGGGTACCTACGAGGCTTGGAAGCACTAAATACTAGTGCTACATAAGACTGGAAAACAGAACCGAAAGCAGAAACCTGTTTTCAAGGATTGCAGATTGTCAACACGGGGACATGCCCAGCCGGCACGCCCCCGTGTCCACCGCCCAGTACCTGCTGTTTGTTTAAATTCTGCCCTAAACAGGGTCGTGTTAATAGGAAAACTTGAAAATTTTTGGTTCAGTAGGGGCGGTTTTCCCCGTAAATGAAACCCCCAACTGCCGTTTTTTTCCCAAAACAAACATTTTACCCCTTCGATTTCATCTTTTTCGGTTCAAAAACAAGGGTTTGAAGTTTTTGTGAGAAATTGGGCAAATCTACAAACAATTCAAGTTGATTTACTTCCTATAACATGCATCTATACTAATACTAACAGATCTAAGCAAAAATTTGAGGTTTGATTCGGTTCAAGTTGAAGAACCCTAGATTTTCCCCAAATTTTTGATGTTAAACTACATGCAAGTGATTAAACTAACTAATTAAGATGATAGAATCATACCTTGGCGTTGTTAGAATTCAGAGGAACGTGAAAATCTGCAGAAATTTCTGGTGGAACCAAAGAGTTCTTGGAGAAATGGGGCGTGTTGAAATGAAAAAACGAAGGAAAAAGGGGTTTTATCCCCGTCAGTTGCGCGAACACGGCCCCGTGTCCGCTAGACACGGCCCCGTGGGCGGGCAAAATTAATTTTTTTTATGTGCACGTGTGAATGCCCTATTTCCCGAAACTTGGTTTTAGAGATCTTACCGATTTAGATGCTTTCCCGACGTTCGTAACTTACAAGATATGATGTTGATGCATCAATCCTTTGTTTATTCTTCGGCCGCTTGTAGCGAGATTTCCTCCTCTTCATCCTCAATGAATCCTTGATAGAGCTTTAGTCGTTGGCTATTGACTTTGAATGGGATTCCATTTCGAGATTTAATTTCAATTGCACCGTGTGGAAAAATATGGGTGATAGAAAAAGGTCCCGACCACCTAGACTTTAACTTACCAGGAAATAATCGAAGTCGTGAATTAAACAATAGAACTTGATCTCTTTCTCGAATTTCATTAGGTTTAATGTGTTTATCATGCAAATTTTTCATTCTTTCCTTATAAATTTCGGAGTTAGAGTATGCGTGATTTCTTAATTCGTCTAATTCATTTAATTGACAAAATAGATTTTTACCGGCTATTCCTAAGTCCAAGTTTACGTTTTTAATTGCCCAGTAGGCTTTCTGTGCTATCTCTACCGGCATATGACAACTTTTTCCATAGACAAGCTTATATGGGGTTGTACCTATTGTTGTTTTATACGCAGTTTGAAAGCCCATAAAGCGTCATCTAATTTATCAGCCCATTCCTTTTTATTTAATCCTACGGTTTTTTCAAGTATTCTTTTTAAACCTCGATTAGTCACTTCGGCTTGTCCGTTTGTTTGAGGGTGAGATGCTATTGAGATCCGGTGATAGACCCCATACCTTGTTAAAAAAAATTCAAATTGATGGTTACAAAAATGGGTACCTCTATCACTTATTAATGCTTTTGGAGTTCCAAAACGAGAAAATAAGCGTTTCAGGAATCTTACCACAACTCTTCCATCATTTGTTAGAAGCGCTTCGGCCTCGGCCCATTTTGACAAGTAATCTACTGCCACAAGTATATATTTGTTTCCTTTTGACGGTGGGAATGATCCCATAAAGTCGAGTCCCCACACATCAAAAATTTCACAAACAAGAATGCCATTTTGTGGCATTTCGTTTTTGGAAGAAATATTACCTGATCTTTGGCAAGCGTCACATGTCTTGGCAAGACTTTGAGCGTCTTTGTAAATGGTTGGCCAATAAAATCCTGAATCAAATATCTTTCATGCGGTACTAGCGACACCATGATGTCCTCCGTATGGACCTTCATGACAATGGCGGAGAATTATTCTTGCTTCACTACCATGTACGCATCGACGGATGAGTTGGTCGGCACACATTTTGAAAAGATAAGGATCTTCCCAAAAATAATGTTTTACATCGGCAAAGAATTTTTTTCTTTGATGATGTGGCCATCCTTTTGCGACTATACCGCTAGCTAAGTAGTTAGCATAGTCGGCGTACCATGGCTCTTCTTGGTATTCCACCATTTCTAGGTACTCCGTTGGAAATTTTTCATTTATTAGCTCGTCCCTAGTTGCCTCCAAAGCTGGATCTTCCGAGCGGGAAAGATGATCCGCAGCGGTGTTTTCTGCTCATCTTTTGTCTTTTATTTCAATGTCAAATTCTTGGAGGAGTAGAATCCATCTAATTAAACGTGGTTTAGCATCCTGTTTCTTAAAGAGATATTGAATGGTTGCATGGTCTGTATAAACTATCATTTTAGAAAGAATAAGATAAGAACGAAATTTATCAAAAGAAAATACCACAGCTGGTAATTCTTTTTTTGTTGTTGTGTAATTTTCTTATGCATCATTAAGTGTTTTACAAGCGTAATAAATTGGGTGAAAATGCTTATCTATTCGTTGTCCCAAGACAACTCTAACTGCAAAGTCACTTGCGTCACACATGATTTCGAAAGGTAATTTCCAATCAGGCGATATCATGATAGGCGCATTGACTAACATTTCTTTTAGCGTTAGAAATGCTTGGTTGCAATCTTTGTCAAAGATGAAAGGGGCATCTTTTTCAAGTAATTTTGTTAGGGTCTTGAGATTTTTGAAAAGTCTTTGATAAATCGTCTATAAAATTCGGCATGCCCAAGGAAACTTCTGATAGCTCTAACGGAGGATGGGGGTGGTAATCGAGAAATAGTGTCTATTTTTGCTCGATCAACCTCCATTACCATGAAATGTCATTTTTCCCAGTTAAGGGTGAGGTTAGTTTCCTCACATCGGGATAGCATTCGTTCAAGGTTATCGAGGCATTGGTCGTATGAATCTCCAAAGATAGAAAAGTCATCCATGAAGACTTCCATTGTCTTTTCTATCATATCATGGAAGATGGCCACCATGCAACGTTGAAAGGTTGCGGGGGCATTACATAGACCAAAAGGCATACGTCGATAAGTAAAAGTTCCGTAGGGACATGTGAATGTTGTCTTTTCTTGGTCTTCGGGTGCTATCGGTATCTGAAAGTAACCTGAAAAACCATCTAAGAAACAATAAAATTTGTGACCGGATAATCTTTCTAACATTTGATCAATAAAAGGTAAAGGAAAATGATCTTTCCTTGTTGCCTCATTAAATCGACGGTAATCTATACATACTCTCCATCCTGTGATGGTTCTTGTTGGTATTAATTCATTTTTCTCGTTAGTTACTACCGTCATACCTCCTTTCTTAGGAACTACTTGGACGGGACTTACCCAAGGACTATCGGAGATTGGGTAAATGAGTCCGACATCAGTAATTTGATGACTTCATTTTTAACCACTTCTTGGACGTTTGGATTTACTCTACGTTGTGGTTGTATTACCGATTTATAGTCATCATTCATTAAAATTTTGTCGTGCACATGGAAGGACTTATTCCTTTAATATCTACAAGCTTCCATGCGATCGCGTTTTTGTGTTTTTTCAAAAGTGTGATTAATTTTTCTTTTTCTAAACTAGTTAATTTTGACGAAATAATTACAGGTAATTTACCATCTTTGTCGAGAAAAGCATATTCCAAACCTTTTGGAAATTCTTTAAGCTCAAAAGGTGGGTCTTTAGGAGACTCTTTATTTGGTTCCTCATTTTGATCAAGAACCAAGAAGGTTTGTTCTATGGCGACCTCTTCTTCAACAAAGTGGTCAATTTCTTCTCTTGTATCGGGTGGTTCATCTTTATCTTCAATTAGGGGGTCATTTTGAATGCCCCTAATTGAATGGGTAGATTGTTATACTTCCGATTTTTCAAAGCTTCGTGGGTCTTTACAAAAGGTCGTCCCAACACTAGTGGAGCGTCATCAAGGATGACGAAGTCGGTTGGGATTACCATTTGATTTGTTTGGACTAACACATCTTCAACTATCCCTATTGATTTTATTGCTTTCCGATTAGATAGAAAAATGGGTATTTGAAGTGGAGAAAAATCACCAATACTTAATTTTTTGAAAATGTAATTTGGCATTATATTAACACAAAGATCTTTATCAATTGTAATATTACTAATAAAGGAATTTTGAAAAAAAACATGGAACCGGTGTAATGTTAATTTCAAATGGATCTTCTTTTATTAGCGTAGTTTGATATTTTGTTAACTTAATGCTTACCATTTCGTCAATTTTAGTGTTAGTGTTTAACTCTTTTAAAAACTTAGCATGAGTGGGTACTAAACAATGATTTTCGAAAGAAGGTGACAAGAGATTAATTTCTTTAAAACTGTACTCTTCTTGAATTTTAACGTTGTCGGACTCACCTTTTTCGTTGTTTAACTCATGTGTCGGTTTTTCACTTACTTGTTCTTCCATTTTTACCTTTTCAACTATTTCTTCTTTATTACAAGTTAATTCTTCCATTGCGCGGGCTTCTTTTATTAAGTGCTCGATAGTTTTAAGGTGTTCTATTATCTTTTCGGATACGGGTGAGATAGTTGGTGGTTTGTCAGAGTGAGTTGAATAAGTATTATCAAAGCTTGAATTCGGAAGTTCGATCCTTGGCTCCTCATAGTACTCATATGAGGTAGATGGTTCACACCATTGTTCCTCATTGTAAGTATATGAAGGATAAGGGTCGTAACTTGGCTCTTCATAATGCTCATATGAGGTGGGTTGTTCACGCCATGGTTCCTCATAGTAAGCATATGAAGGTGAAGGCTCATATCTTGGTTCCTCAAAGTATGAGTATGAAGGCTCATACCTTGGTTCATCAAAATATGAGTATGAGGGAGAAGGTTCATACCTTGGCACTTCATAGGATGTATATGAAGTTGAAGGCTCGTACCTGGGCTCCTCATAGTAGTTGTATGAAGTGGATGGTTCAAAGAGGTCACAATATTGTACCGAATGAGGATTACCACAAATGGTGCAATAGTCTTCCCTTTAATCATCCTCCTCATAGTGGTAGTTGTAATCTCCTGAGTATTGATCCATAAGAATCACTCAGAAGACCACAACAGAGTCTCAGGACTAGAAAACAAAA
>JARYGA010011004.1:0-34304 GCA_030545235.1 Helianthus tuberosus
AGATCGGTGACCGATTCGTCTGCATGTGTGCTTATGGTGGATTCGAGGTAACAATGAGGGTTTACAAGCCAGAGGAACACCGGCCACCTGATCTAGGGTTTCTGGAAAGGTTGGTTGTCTGGCAAGGGTTCCAACAACTCCGACGAAGGTCTGCATGTTTCCAAACTGATCATATCTTGTATAACTAACTGTATGTTAAGCTTACATTTTTTTTTTAATTTGCCTGTAAATTAGGGTTTATTGCTGCTTTTCTGTGTACCGCCGCTGAAAAGCTCTGAAACGCTTCATCTTTGCTTTATCCTGTAACACATTAGGGTTCACTCTCTCATGGAAATCCATCTGAAACAATACCTCAATATCTCCAACGGGTGACTGAACTACCAGATGGTTCTGAGACGATTTGGTACTCTCTCACGTCAGCCGCTAACCCGGCGACTCTAGCGACGGTGGTGACTGATGGTGGTCTAACCGAAGATGACCTAGGGCTCCGCCGTGAGCCCTATTGGTGAAGCCGGTTTGGTCAATCGGACACGACGCGTTGGCGGTGATACAATCGTTAACGACGGGGCGATGGTGAGGAGAAGTTTGAGGCGAACAAGGTAACTTTACGACAAAGATTTTTAGAATGATTTATGTTTTGGTAACATGCAGTGAGCAGGTGATTTTGATATATTGTTAGATCGTAATTAAACTATTATCTTTATTTTGACATAAGAACCACCCTCTAATTCATTTTCACTCTTACATGATAACATGTAAGTAATTAGATTTTAGCCTCATTTGGCTGCAATATCACAAAATCATGGTTTTGCAAAATAGAATCTTTAGGTATTTAGACTTTACTTTTCAAACCAATACCAGGCTTTTCTCTTAACATGTTACTTTCAAAAATAATGACTCTGTTTTTTATGAACCATTGCTCAAGTTTACCTTCTAAAATAATGTTCTAATTCGCTTCTTTGTTATGGCAGCGAACTCGCAGAAATACAAAAGGTTTACTACTTTATCATGATATTAATGTGTTATCCACCAGGTACTCTATACTCATGCATTGATAATCTGATAATGATACCAAGTACCTATTAATAATCGTGTGTGGGTCAAACTAACACGTTCCACAAACCTAACCACTCATGTTGTCCCATGTGATACTTTTCTTTTTTCAGGCTCCGGTTGCTGGGCATGGAGCATCTGCCTCCTGGTAGAGGGAGGTTAAGTGATTTCTGAATTAGATGAACACCTATGCAACCGTTTTTTCATGGAAAGTAACTTCTATTGTTTTTTGTTTATGTCTTGAAACTAGATATGGATTGATTGATACAACCCTATGGAACGAAATAGCCTCTTCGTTCGATAAAGAAGCTATGACATACTATATGAAAGTTACGGAGTACGATGTTTGGAGAACACACCAAAAAGGATAAACGTGTAGTTCAACCAAGCACTTTTAAACTAACACAGCTCTCCATTGCAGGGAGAGTTCAGCTGGCATCTACAACAGCAACACACGTCTATCTAAACCCAACTACCGGCCCTACGAAGTCAATCGCCACTAGGTAAACGGCTTTTCGAGTTATAAATTTGGTTGCCGGAATTTCTACGCCATAGATTCTTATTTTGCTCTTATAAAATGCGTATCTCAACTTCAGAGACCAGGATAGCAACAGATTGCCATCTGCCGTAGAATTTAGTCACGCCAAAGATAAGTCAAAAGAATCCCTAGGAAATTGACCAATCGTCGCATATTAACTACAACAAAAAACCGAACAAACCGCTGTAAGTATATCCTCCACCTACCAAATCTGAATTCAGATTTATATACATGTCATCAGGTATTTTTTTTAGATTTAAGACACGTGAATATATTTAGAGCTGTAATTAGAATCTCATTGTGCTTCATTTTGTTAATTAATATAATCTGTTGGTACTTATATTTAAAAGACGAGCAAAGAAACAGTGTTTTGTTAGTTTGCTTACTCTATCATCTTCGCAAGTTGATAAAAGTTTTTAAAAATTGTTTCCGGTGTTGACTACACTAACTTTAGAGTTGTAAACTAAACTATTGTTATACAAAAAATCAGTTGTGTTGAGTTTGTAAACAAAACTTTTATAGAAGTTATCATGTTTTAAAACCCCATATACATCTTATATGTCCTTTTAACATCTAGGATATAGTGGTTGTTGGGCCCATTTGGATGCTCTGCGAAACATATTAAATCAACTTCCCTTGTAATAGGTCGTTTAAGTTTTTCAATTTGTTCACTGTTATTAATCAACTTTAATGAAACCTATGACTTGCAACCAGTTTAAATACATGTGTGTTATGATTTATATCTTCCCATATTGTTTCTGTGTTTTCTTTTTACATCTTATTAGAGTAGCAAGGCTTATACAAGGTCAAGGTAGTGTATTGTTATACAACTAGGTGATGCCCTGCCCGCGTTGCGGGGCGATAGCCGAATAATTCTCAACCAATTAAAAAAACAGTACTATAGTTTTGCTAGAAATAAAAAGTTAAAAGAGTGTTACGCAGCTCTTTGACACGATTTTTAGCTGGGGGCAAAGTCATATTTTTATTTTTGCTTGGGGGAAAAATCAATTTTTTTCCCGAGGGTAAAATCCTAATATTTAGCTAGGGAAAATCATATATTTGTTTTGCACCGGGGACAAAATCGTAATTTTGAATTGAGGGTGATATCGTAATTTTGAACCGAGGGGAAATTCGTAAATTTTAGCTGAGGGCAAAAGTATAATTTTATTTTGAACTGGGGGCAAAGACGTAATTTTAAACTATGGGCAAAACCGTAATTTTAAAGTAGGTATGAAATAATAAACTGGTGTAAAATCGTAATTTTGAGCCGGGGGGAAAACAAAATTTTATTTTGAACTGCGGCGAAAGCGTAATTTTTTTACCTAGGGCGAAATCGTATTTTTTAGCTCCGGGCATAAGGGTAAATGTATTTTGAAGTTGAGGCAAAACCGTATTTTTTAACTGGGGGCAAAAACGTAATTTTAAAGTGTATAAAATAATAAACTGGTTGGTCCAATAGGTATTGCTCGCCGCCCATTTGAACCAATGGCAGAGAAACACTACTCAAGGACAAAAAACGTAATTTTAAAATGTGTATAAAATAATAAAATGATTGTTTCAATAGGAGAGGGGTGGCCGCCCATTTGAACCAATGGCAGGGAGATACTATTCCATGCCATGTGGTTTGTATATGTTGAAAATACTGGTACAAGTCTCCCACCTGCTTATACTTTATTTCATAACCATGTACTCTATTTATTATTGCTTTGAAGGCGAGGCCACAACTTTTCCTAAATGCAGAAAAAAAGATCTTGGAACAGTGTTGTTGATCTGCAGGATAGAGTATCGCACATTTATGGGGGCCTGTTATACATGATGGGTGCTAAAGATAATTTATGTATGATAGTTTTGAATGATTAACATAAGTAGATGTAAACTGTCTTTTATTTTCAGTATGACAAGAAAGACAATGGTTTTAAGTTACCTTGGTGGTTATGGTAGCCCCATTATCCGGTCCACAGCCAAAATTTGTATACTACTTTTTTTTTTGAAAATTATTTGTATACTACTACACCATGGTAAATTTTGTTATTTATTTGACCATATTGTATGCAAAAGATATTGTCATTAACTAGAGGTTGAAAACAGGCTGGTCAAACACGTTGGGCAAAAGATCTTGATAGGCTGGGACTTGGGGTCAACACGTACAATTTATACTTTCATATCAAAATGAGTTTGGATGGGCACTATTAACATAATTTAGGATATTAGTCATTTGGAAACACAATAGAGTAACGTTTTAGTTCGAGCTACTTTTTGTTATTTGACATGTTTTGTCATTCTTATAGAACGATTTGGTTTAGCGCGCCGCAACGCGCGCGCATGGTAACCAGCTAGTTAGTAGTCACATCAAAATTCAAATTTAAATGATAATATGTTAATTAATTAATTTATATTTTGTTTTTCTTTATGACATTTTAATATATATATAGGGAGAAGATCATGCGAGAACCACCTCTTATTGCGAGAACCAATGTGAACACAACCAAAAATGCCTAAAAATAGCTAAAAATCACACAAAAATTTTTTTTTTTATATATTTTTTATATAAAAATCGCTACTTTTCGAAGCAAAAAAAAAAAAAATTAAAATTTTTTTTTTTTGCCACTAAAAGTAGCGATTTGAGCATAAAAAATATTAAAAAAAAAATATAGATTTTTTTTTTATTTTTGAGTAAATTTCAAAGTTCGTCCTTTATGTATGTCTAATATATCAAAGTATGTCCTTTGTCTTTAATAACCTCAGAAAACATCCTTAATGTTTGAAAAACCAATCAGGTTATGTCCTTTACCCTAAACCTTGTTTGTTTTCCCAGTTAAATCAGGTCATGTGAGAAGCACATAAGGGTATATTAGTCATTTTACCCTAAACACTAAAAAAATTATAAAAAATTCAGATCTTCTCTCTTTGACTCTAATCTTCATAATCTGCACATTTTCATTAATAACCCAGATCTTCAAAACTTCAAAACACATTATCATCAATAACCCATATCTTCAAAACCCAGATCTTCAAAACATCAAAACACAAAGAAAAAATAAAAATTTATCATCAATAACCCACATCTTCAAGACTTCAAAACCCAGATTATCATCAATAACCCAAATCTTCAAAACACAATGAAAAAATAAACAATTCGAAACTTCAAAAGACAAATCCATATTTTGAAGAACAAATCCTTTCTTTCAATTTCAGTCTTAATACCTTACAACAACATACTTGTGCAGCCGTTAAAACATCTGTCTCTCTTCATTTTTCTGCGATGAACAAACTCAAAAACCCCAAATTCAAATTTAACATTCAGTCCAATCTGCTTCTACCCTCCACCACTTCTCCGATGTCATTCACCACCGGATTCCGTTTCTTCCGATGCTACACATCCAAACCCCAGGTCAGCTACATCAGACATCAGCAACAGCCCATCTTCATCGGAGATTCACACTCCGAACAACTCCAAACAGTCGACAAGAATCATACACCTCACCATCAAATCTGAACCCTATCTCTCTGCATCTCCGTCGCAACAGAACCCCAACCTCCGAACACCACCGTCGCAACAGAACCCCCATTCATTCGTCGTCTACAACCCTATCCACCTTCACTTTCAGATCTCAGATTCCTAGATCTGTTCGTCTCTTGGTTGGGGCTCGATTTTAGTGGGGTGGGTGGTTGCGATGGTGGTTGAGGCTCGATTGCAGGTGGTTCAGAACCACAACCGCGATGGTGTTAGTTAAATAAGAGGTGGATGGTAGTAGGGTGGGTGGTGGTGGTTCTAGAGGGAGAAAGTGTGCGTGAAGAGAGAAGAGAGAGGAGACAGATCGGTGGTGGTGGTGGCAGATCGGTGGTGGTGGTGGTGGTGGTGGTGGGGGTAGGTTGTGAAGGCAGGATAGTTAGAGAGAGAAGGAGAAGAGGGGTCTCTGTATATATTTATAAATACATATACATGTATAATTTTAAAATTGTTTTATTTATTGGCTTTTATGATTACTTATTTTAGCATTTAGGATAAAATGCCTAAAATACCCTTATGTGGGGTTGACTTAGTCAACTTTAACCATGAAAAGTAACTGGATTAGGACTAAAGGACGTAACATGTAAGGATTTGCAAACATTAAGGATGTTTTCTGAGGTTATTAAAGACAAAGGACATACTTTGATATATTAGACATACATAAAGGACGAACTTTGAAATTTACTCTTTATTTTTTTAGATTTTTTTAGGTTTTTTTGGGGTTTAGTTTTTAGCATTTTAGCTTGGGGGGGGGGGGGGGGTGGGGTGGGGGGTTTGGTTTTTTTTAGCTATTTTAGGTTGTGTTCACATTGGTTCTCGCAATAAGGGTGGTTCTCGCATGATCTCCTCCCTATATATACATATATATTTTTTATAAAAAAAACCAAAAATGACATTGTGTTGTGTTTGTTAAAAAAGAGTTAACTGTTATTTTTGTCCCTATGGTTTGTCTAATTATGCCAGTTCAGGCCAAATTTCATATTTGTACCATTTTCGTCCCTGATATTCTTGAAACATGCCAGTTCCATCCAAAAAACTAAGGTTGAATCGAATAATTGGACAAACCAAAGGGATGAAAATGACAGTTAACTCATGTTTTTTTGACGGAACTGGCATGTTTCAAAAATGGCAGGGACGAAAATGGTACAAATTTGAAATTTGGTCTGAATTAGCATAATTAGTTGAAAGCTTCTAGAACAAGTATGAATTATAAGTTTGTAGTTGTCATAACTAATGTGCACATTTATTTGTGTTTCACTTTATTGGGTGGGTGAAAGATGATTTATTGATGGGAACAAACCTTCACATATAAATAAGTTTTCAATTGTTCGACATTCTAAAAAGAAAACTACAAATAGATATTGCACTAAAGCCATCTATATTTTTTTTAAAAGAAAAGTCACTTAACTTTGATTGCGCATTTTAATGCTGTGAAAATTAGTATATTTATAAGTTATCAATTGATGATGTTTATAGTGTCAAAACAATAACGTGATGGTTTATAGTGTAGCGTGTGTAATCTCATTTTTAACTCGCTGGATGGATCATGTCATAACATTTTCTCTAAACTTTTAAAAAACAGATTCAAACAAAAAGCAGCATCTAGGGTTAGAATCCGTACCAGATGTGTTGAGTGAGCGACTGAGCATTTGAAGATGAATCGCTGAGTGAAATTGGAGCTGCGATGGTTAGGGTTTTAACTGAGCACAGCTAGGTGAACAGAGTCGGGGGTGGTGCGGAGGCGTACGTATTACAATGGGAAGATGGCAGCCATGTGTGGTGTGGTGTGGTGTGGTGTCTAACTGTAAAAACAAGGGTTTCTGTCACCGTGTTTTGTTAAAGGCTTCAAAGTGCGCTCGAATCCATGACACGTTAATGTTGGCGGCATCTGCATCCGACACTTGGCACTCTATATCTTCCACCATCTCAGTCATATTATTGGTTTGGATCCGTTTGACAACTTCACAAACAACCTTGAGGAAATGTGTTCTTGTGGAAGATGTTTTGAATACGCAGGTAGATGCAATGTCACCGTGTTTTTTGAAAATGGCTTCAAGAATTGTTGTGTTACTTCGCCTCACTTTGTAGCCTTGGACACAAACTATGTCACTTTGATAAGTTGACTTTTCCAGCTATACAATAAAAGAATATAGATCAGTGGTGACCAAAATGAACGGGTCGGGTCAGATTGGGTAATGGGTCAAACGAGCTGGCTTGACATGTTAGTTTTTTCTATAATCTTTAAAATTTCGTAATAACTAATATATAAAATGTAATTTAATTATTTACTACTTGATGTCAGTAAACTATAGCATCAAAAGAATAAACACTATTATATAAACTTTAAGAAAACAACAAAGGCTAACACGTCCAGACTCGACCCAATTTAACCGGTAATGTATTGAGCACTTTCTTTATTCTAGAGTGTGTGGAAACACAATTTGACCCAAAAGAAGACTAATAAGAAGTCAAAATAACCAAGTTTTGTACATTTGCGCCTAAATTTCCTTGTCTAATATTAATCCTCGGAATGTAATGTACAACATATGTGAGAAGTAAGGAGATACATACAGAATTTGACATAGGAAACATATTTTCAGCCAACTCACATTGCACCTGCTTGGGGCCTACACCGGCATTGACACCATCACCATCATCATCATCATCACCATCACCAACATCCTCACCATCACCAACATCATCATCATCCGGTAACTACAAAGATAAAGTGTAAATGGTAATGGTATAAAACCGAACTTGTATTGATTGAATGTGTGTTTCTTACAAGATAATGAGCCCTCTATATATAGGGAGGAACATGGACTAACTAACAATAAATAATTACATGATGTAAGTGTGAACGGTTGTTATGTAAGTGTGAACGGTTGTTACTTGTGTTTACAACTAACACTCCTCCTCAAGTTGGAGCATAGATGTTAATCATGCCTAACTTGTTACATATGAAGTCTATTTGTGTCTTCCGTAGTGGTTTTGTGAAGATATCCGCCAATTGAAAATCCGTTTTAACATGAATTGGCTGAATAGATGGAGGATCCTTTTGAGTGCCGACTATCCAATCTCTGATTAGGTGACAATCAACCTCAATGTGTTTAGTTCTCTCATGGAATACTTGATTTTTGGCTATATGTATAGCTGATTGATTATCACAGTATAATCTCATCAAGTCATCAGAGTTAACTCCGAGTTCTCTGAGGAGACGACGTACCCATATCATCTCTGATGTAACATCTGCCATAGCTCTGTACTCTGATTCGGCACTTGATCTGGATACGGTATGTTGCTTCTTACTCTTCCAAGACACAAGATTTCCACCAACAAAAACACAATACCCAGTGGTGGATCGACGAGAAATAGGACATCCTGCCCAGTCTGCATCTGAAAATCCAGATATACGCCCATCTCCATCTTCTGTGAAAGCACCCACACGACAATGACCCTGATCAGAATATAGGATCCCTAGACCTGGTGTGGTCTTGAGATATCTTAAGACACGAAGAGCGGCATCCCAGTGTCCCGTGTACGGAGTGGCCATGAACTGACTTAGGACACTGACGGCAAAGGATATATCTGGTCGGGTGACAGTTAAGTAGTTGAGTTTTCCGACCAATCGTCTGTATTGCTCAGGATCTTTCATTGGATTTCCGTCCTCTGGAAGGAGCTTCCTCGTAGGAAGCATAGGACTGTCAACAGGTTTGCAACCCAGCAAGCCACACTCAGTTAACATATCAAGGACGTACTTTCGTTGACAGAGAAGTATTCCCTGTGGAGAACGTGATACTTCTATGCCAAGGAAGTACCGTAGCCGACCTAAGTCACTAATCTGAAACTGAGAATGAAGAAACTGTTTGAGCTTGATAATTCCTTCTTCATCGTCCCCTGTGATTATGATATCATCCACATAAACAACTAAAATGATCCTTCGTCCCTGATGATGTCTGAAGAATACAGAGTGATCATATGTACTACGAACCATTCCAAATTCTCCCAAAACATTAGAGAAACGACCAAACCATGCCCTTGGAGACTGTTTAAGACCATATAGGGACCGACGTAGTCTGCATACTTTTGAGGCCTCCTCCTGAACAATGAACCCTGGTGGCTGCTCCATATAAACCTCCTCCTCAAGAACACCATTGAGAAAGGCGTTCTTGACATCAAGCTGGTAGAGCGGCCAATGATGAATGGCAGCAAGAGCAATACAAATACGCACAGATGGCATTTTGGCAACTGGGGAAAAGGTCTCGTCATAATCAATACCATAAGCCTGAGAGTAACCTTTAGCAACCAAACGAGCTTTCAAGCGATGCAGAGAACCATCAGGGTTAACTTTAACTGTGAAAACCCAGCGGCAACCAACAACACGTTTACCTGGCGGAAGCATTACAAGATCCCATGTATGATTAGTCCTTAAAGCCCCAAGTTCTTCTTCCATAGCTTGACGCCATCCTGGGTGATCGAGAGCTGTCATCACATTTTTGGGAATCGGATAGGAATCAAGGGAGGTGGTGAAGGCATGAGACTCCGTGGATAGGTGAGTATAAGCAACATAATCCTGGATGGGATAACGGGTGGCATGTCTAGGTTCCCTGCGGAAGGCAATAGGTATATCGGGATATGGGGCACCTGGAGGGTCATAAGCAGGAGTATCCGAAGAGATATCCGAGGTAGTATGGGTAGGAACTGGTACGGGTGTATCTGGTTCAGTCATGGGAGGTTGAACGGATGTACCAGAGGTATGGGTAGGTTGGGGATCAATGGTTGCTGACGTGTGATCCTTTCCTCGCCGAGCATATGTATAGAGTAATGGCGGGGGATCGGTTGGTAGGTCCTCAGCAGTAGGACCCTGGGTTGTGGTGTCTGGGACCTGAGGGACAGATGGAACAGGAGTTATAGGAAAGGTGGGGATGATGTGAGACTCAGATATATCAGGATCGGGAAACAGATCAGAAACTGGAATGGAAGATTCTGGAAAGAAAGGACGCAACGGATCAAAAGTGACGTCAGCACTGGTAAAGTATCGGCGAAGAGAAGGACTGTAACACCGATAACCTTTCTGGACACGCGAGTAACCAACAAAGACACAACGAATGGCTCGAGGGTCGATTTTAGGGACTCCGGGACGATGATCATGGACATAAGCTATACATCCAAAAATTTGTGGCTCAAGAGGAAACGGAGTTCCTCTAGGAAATAGAACCGAGAACGGGGTTTGACCACGAAGAACGGATGATGGCATACGATTAATCAGATAAGCCGCAGTAAGAACAGCATCACCCCAAAAGTGACGAGGAACATGAGAATGAATCATGAGTGTGCGAGTAACATCCAACAGATGGCGGTTCTTGCGTTCAGCAACACCATTCTGTTGAGATGTATATGCGCAAGAAGTCTCGTGAACAATACCTTGTGATTTGAGATATGTAGAGAAATCGGTGGACAGATATTCTTTAGCATTATCGGTGCGTAAGGTTTGAATGGATGTTTTGAACTGGGTCTTGACATATGCATGGAATTCACGAAAGATCGAGTTGATTTCACTACGGGATTTCAATAGGTAAACCCATGTAGCACGAGAGTAATCATCAATGAAGGTAACAAAATATTGAAAACTCAATGTAGTTTTAACTGGACATGGACCCCATACATCTGAATGGACAAGTTCAAATGTGGAGACGGTTCGGCTTGACATTTTTGGAGGATAAGAACGTCGAGTATGTTTACCGAGCTGGCATGACTCACACTGGAAGTTATCGGGAATAGAGATGTCAGGTCTCATTTGCCGTAGGACGGCTGCTGAGGGATGGCCTAACCGACAGTGAGTTTCAAAGATACTAGACGCACAGATGTTTGCTTTGGGATGTGACAATGAGGACATTCGATAGAGACCTTCTGATTCGAGGCCGGTACCAATTACTCGGTCAGTACCTAGTTCATTAAAGGTAGAATGAGTAGGATAAAAGGTAACGGAACAATTATTTCGTTTAGTAATTTGACTGACAGATAAAAGACTGGCAGGGAAGTTAGGAACAAGAAGAACAGAAGATAGGTTTAGGCTATCTGGGTTCTGAATGGATCCAATGCCGCGTACGGGGCACGAGGAACCATCTGCAAGTTTAACCGGTGGGCAAGAGGTATTATGAAGGCTAGTGAGAATTCCTTGATTCGCAGTCATGTGATGAGTAGCTCCAGAATCAATAATCCAGGATAAGTCAAAACCAGAAAACGTACCTGATTGTACTGAGTTGGTTTGAGGACTCGATGACCAAAAGGCAAGGAACCGTTGAAGCAAATCATACTCCTCCTTGGTGCATGTAATGGTGTGATTTCGTTCGTCACCCATTTGAAAAGATGTTCAAGCAGAAAAGCGGAAAACTGAGATGAAACCCGAACACGCGAACCGAGGCAGAAAACGAAAGTTGCTCAGATCTGGAACAGGTTTGGGACTGGTGAGCAGTAACCTCGAAAAACTGAACTGGAATACGAACACGCTAAACGAGGCAGAAACGACAAAGTTCTCGGATCGAAAAATTAACTTGACGGGATGGACGGGGAGGTAATTCCGACCAGGCTGGTAAAACACGGCGGCCGGAGCAGCGGCGACGCGCCGTCACGCGCGGCGCGTGAGTTGCGGAGGCGGAAGGCTGTGGTGGCGCGTGGGGGCGCGTGGGGTAGCGGTCGGCGGCGCGGTTTGTGGGATTTTGTAGATCGGGAGATTCCGAGCACGATGGTGGTGGTGGTGTATGTTAACTCGCCGGAAAAATAATGGATCTGAAAAAAGTAGGTGACGGGTTTGTGGGGTTTTGTAGATCGGGAGATTCCGAGCACGATGGTGGTGGTGGTGTATGTTAACTCGCCGGAAAAATAATGGATCTGAAAAAAGTAGGTGACGGGTTGTGGTGGTTTTGGGTGTTTGAACAGATCTGGGACGGGTTTTTAGGACGGAACTGGTGGTGACCGGAAATGGTATGAAAGAGAATTCGTTTCTGATGTGGAAGGTCAGACTGAGCTGCAACCACAGAGCATACTACGAATTTTCTAGACGGAAATGGTCACCCGAATGAGGATATTCTTGAGCTAAACTACCTTTAGCTCTGATACCATGTAAATGGTAATGGTATAAAACCGAACTTGTATTGATTGAATGTGTGTTTCTTACAAGATAATGAGCCCTCTATATATAGGGAGGAACATGGACTAACTAACAATAAATAATTACATGATGTAAGTGTGAACGGTTGTTATGTAAGTGTGAACGGTTGTTACTTGTGTTTACAACTAACATAAAGCAATACATGTTAGTCTGAATACGAACAGATTTAAGGGGCTGTTTGGCAACATCTGAATGGTTAAGTGTTGAACCAGTAAGAGGTTTAAGAGGTATGAACCATTAAGTGCTGAACCAGTAAGAGGTCTGAACCATTAAGAGCCTGTGTAATGCTAACCGTTCAGAGGCAAATGTCTGACCAATTCAGATCAGAGGTCTTAACCATTCAGACTCTGTATAAATCTTAACCATTCAGAGGCAAATGTCTGAACCATTCAGATATCTGCTCGTGAAACAAACAGTCTGAAGTCTGAACCATTAAGTGCTGAACCAGTAAGAGGTCTGAACCATTAAGAGCCTCATTAAGAGGTAAACAAACAGCCCCTAAACCATGTTTGTTTTAAACTTCATCTGTATTATTGTTGATTTTTTCTATACACATTCTTGATTCTTCTTCTCCTGTTGTGTTCATATATGAGTTTGAAATGAGGCTAACTCTTTAATTTTATAGCAAAATCTGAAGTTTTCCTCCAAACCTTAAGTTTCTTCTTTGGTATGCAAGTGTTTGTGTTTCTCCAAGCACGTTTCTTTGTCTTGCCCATATTATTACCAATCTGCAATTAAGGAAACAACAGTTATGAGTAGCGTGAGCAAAAACCAATTTACCGAAACTGAAATAACCAAGGAAACCACTGCGATACAACCGCTCCAAACCATAGTTACTGGCGAATAGCGACAAATAGCGATAAGGTACCTATAGCTACATAGCGAATAGCGATAAATAGCAGGCGGCTATTTTATAAATAGTGATACACTAGAAAAAAATTAATTTTATATGTATATTATATCAAAATACCCTTATATATATATGCTATTTTACATGTATATTTAACAAAAACAAAATATCCAGCTATTTTATACCTATATTTAATTGCATTTTATGTTAGTAAATAAATAAATAAATTGTCGCCATCATCGCTATCCCTCACTATGATCCAAACTAATAACCGATGGTTTAGTATTGTTTCTTTTTTTTCGAAAACCAAAAACTACAGTTTTGTTTCTCATTTGTTACCGTTTGGTTGCGATTATCTCCATCGTCAAATTCATTATTTGAGCCAAAAGTTTTAGTTAGTACGAAAATTTAGACCGGTAGTTTATGCTCAAATATTATTTTTTTAACCAATTTCTTAGGCCCAAACATTTCAAACCCAAAGGAATTAGATTATAACGTTCAACAGTGTGCATGACTTACCTTCTTGTCTTTAGACGGTTCAAGCCGGTTACAATGTCCTATATTAGCTGATAATCCAGACAGTGATTGAGCACCTCGTGGACCAATGGGTACCTTTAGCTTCAATACCGAATCTGTTTGAACAGAAGTTACATCAGGTACCTTAACATTTTGGTCAATAGCAGTTTGACCTTCAACAGTTTGACCTTCAGCTTCAGGACCTAGTGACTGAACGTGATCTTCAACATTTGGAGTTAACGGATCCTCCTTTTTAATTTCATCATTCGAACACGGTCCGTTGTCATATAAGGACCTCTCAAGATCAACCAACAAATCAGTGGTAACATATTGTAACGCTGGAGTTACTACATTTTCAGGACTACATTTCAGTTGTCGTTCGTGTGCGTATAACACCTGTTGTGTAATGAAAATCATATTAATTTCTTCATGTTAATAAGCAACTTATGTAACCAATAAGCAAACGTACCGCAAGAACAGTCAACGGGCCGTTATAGGGCTCTATACCACTCCATCCCTCTCTAGTTCTCTTCAAGCAAGCAATGATATAACTACACCAATCCATGTTCGGTATGTCGGCTTCATTATTGATTGACGTGAGAAACTTTTGATTAACGGTTGCACTCTTAGTTGTCTCACCCATAATAGAGTTGAAGATAATAAGGAAGTTAAGCTTAAAAAGCATTCCGCCTCGCGGATATAATTTAAGCTTTTCAGTCACATGTTTAACAGTTATACAAGCATTAACAAACTGGCTCTTCCATCGTTCTCTAATAGCGTCTCGTTTTGTCACCTTTGGCTTTTCAGAGACACTAATTTCCCCCATAGGCACTCCAAGAACATCATGAAGCTTTGATGGGTGTCATTTTAATTTTACGGTTGCCAATGTTTAACTCGTTTGTTTTATGATCATGGTTGAGCAACAACCAATACCCTAAACCCGCGGGTATGTTGTGTATGTTAAAGCACTTGATAGTTTCAAATCCCATATCCCTTATATCAGAATTTTGCGGTTAACCCTTGTAACGCGCAACACAAACTGTTTGGCGCGTTTCTCTTATCGTTTTTCATGTCTGTATAAAATACAAATCGTTGTCCGGGAGCCTAGCTACTATCAGAAAGAAAGCATACAAGTATTGAAGTTGCAGAATGCTTTCAAACAAGAAGATTCTTCAAGTGACAAGAAGACAAAAAAGCAATGCAGTAAGGGCTTAGAACTCCAACAATTTCTTAAATTCTAACTAGGGTAGGGTTTCTATAAAATTTGTGAGATATGCAATCTGATCACTTTCACTCGTAATTTCATTTGATGCAATTGTAAGCCTTTACAAATAATATTACAACTTAACAAATCATAATTCTACAAAATACATACAAACGAACGAACGAAGCTGTAGTTAGGGTTTACCGTTTGCTGCTCGAGTCAAAGAGGGGTGAAAGGGCTTGGGTTTACTTTACAGGGTAAAATGTAAAACAATCTAATTCTAAGGGGGTGTTTGGGATTCTTCTCAAAATAACTTATTAACTTATATAAGTCATAAAATTCTGACTTCTCAAAATGACTTCTTAAACACACAAAACCCTCTAAAATAAGCAAACCTAAACACTCAAAAAACAACTTATTGACTTTTATAAAAGTCAATAAGTCATAAGTTGCTCCAAAATAAGCTAACCCAAACAGCCCCTAAATAATGCTAAGGTTGCAAAATGCAAACTATATCATTTAGTTTTCAAAAGTTAAAAAAATGGGTACTCCATGTATGCAAACTTTTTTGCTACGTTATTTGGCCTTAACTTTGTTAAATTTTATAGTTAAGTCTGACCAAATGAATCTTACGTAAGGGTATTTTGGTCATTTTACTTTATTTACTCAAATTAATAAACATAAAAGGTAATAAATAAAACAATTAAAATATATTATATATAAATTTACATATATAGTTATATACACACACACTTAAACCACTAACCCTTTCTCTCACTCTAAACTCTCTCCCTCCCCTACTCTCTCTCTCTCTAAATTCTGGTGACACCACCACCCGGCCACCGTCATTTGCCACCATCTCCGACCATCACCACCTGCCACCACCCCTACCCCACCCCAACTATCCAGTCACTACCGTCCACCACCACCTCTTTCCACCACGAGCCACCACCACCTCTTGTAGCCACCACCAAAACCACGAAGATTTGAGCTACATCTGACCACAATCCACCAAGTTCTAAGCAAGAACCATGAAGATCTGAACTAACCATCCACCAAGAATCTAAAACTAGATCTGACTAGCGCATGAAGTTGTGACAGAGTGGTGTTGTTGTAGTGCAGAAGATGTTGGTGAGCAACACCTAAATCCTGTCGTTGGCGCGTGTAGTTGTAGTGAAGTGGAGCTGAGCACTGGCAAAATGAAATGTTGTTAATATTTTCTTAAAAAATGAAATCTTATTAATATAATAAATATAGTGTTTTTCCTATAAAAATGAAATGTTGTTAATATTTTCTTATAAAAATGAAATCTTATTAATATATTAATAATTACTAATAATAACATTAAATTACTAATAATAACATTAAAACAGTTAATAAACCTTTTGCTTAGCTTGTCACACTTCTGTTTATAAGATAACAACAATTTAAAAAAAAATAATGTGGACATAAGAAATAAAATATATAACACTGCTGTAACTCAGATTTACCTGCTCACTGATTTCACGTAGAATTTCTGAAGCAGTTGGACTTGGCTCTCCATCACATTTTATTATTTCAACACTTTTTACATGTTTCTACAAAATCAATGTGCATCATTAGATATCACTTTTACAGGTTTTTACAAAATAAACATAAATTTTAAATATGTTTACTTACATGTGATTCGAGGTGTTGCTGCTCTTCGACTTCTTCGGTTTTTGGATCATACTTTTCAACTCGGTAAGTCGGCTCCATCTTAAATAGAAAAGATAAAAAATATTATAAAGTATAAATGGTAGGTAAATGTCTAGAACTGAAAAAATTTACATTTAAATATGTTTACTAACAGGTAATTCAAGGTGTTGCCGCTCCTTCACCTTGACTTCAGTGGCCAACCAGTAAGTGGTATGCCTGGGCACTGACAACCCCAGCAGGCCACGTGGTGGGTGTTTTTTCGTGCAATTGATACAGCAGAACACGTGGCGACACCTCCGCCGTGCGCCTGACACCTCCGTGACCTATGCTTCTGTCAGGTCTACGAAAAGCTGCAAGTTGCCAGTCAGGCCCAAGGCCCATCAAGTGGCCCATTGGGCCTTCTCCTTCACTCTTCGGCTATAGATACCCACTTCGAACCAGGTTTGAGGTAATGCTAATCTGCTCACTCACAATTACTACTTAACACTTATTTGCTTCCAAAGCAAATACTTGTTCTCACGCCGGAGGGTGGTAACAAGGAGTATGTCACACCCCCAAAATACCACATGCGAAATCACCGCGGGGCGTGTGACGTACCAGGATCGAAGCCACCAATCATGTTGAACTCATAACAATTATTCCAAATAAAACTTTCATTTATCATTGATAGAGGTGTTACAAAACATTATTTAACGTTCAGCGGAAGCATAATACATTAATTTAAAAAAAAATTCATAAACCAAGTGTGGGAAAGCCATTAGATTCGTCTCGCGTTTCCATGTATCTCGACCCATGACCACTCCAGCATCCCAGACAGCAAGTTCCAACAATATGCACCTAAAGGCCTGCAAGGCATGTAACAACGAGTCAACAACAAAGTTGAGCGAGCTCACAGTTGGTTGTCCATTTTAAAGTTGTTTTCAAAACCATAAGTTCTTTCGAAAACCAGTAGTTAATTAGTTCCTTGTTTCCCAAACCATAACTAGTGGGGGCTACCCCATGTTATCCACTAGACCCGTTACCATATCGACCACTGACTGAAGTAAGTTGGTGCCCTAACGTCAATGTCTATCATCATTGACTAGTGCCCAGATCCATTAGTTCACGCCCGTCCTCTGCGGCACGGTGTGAGGCTTGTCAAACCTAAATAGCGCTATCTAACTAATGACCCGCTCGCCATTGGCCCGGCGATTATGTCGATATAAAATGAGGGACTTCATGATAGAGTTTTTGGTCTAGTATCAATGTTATCACCCTTCAATAAAGAGGGTGTGGTACGTGTCCCCAAACCAGGAGATCACGCAGGTTCTGCTTAAATCCTTAGTACATGTTATCACCCTTCAATAAAAAGGATGTGGTACGTGTTCCAAACCAGGAGATCACGTAGTTTCTGATTAAATCCTTTACCCATTCCCAACCACCGGGAATCCCATGCCTTATAGAAAGTGTGAACTCACCTTGGATTAGCTCGGCAGATAAATGGTCACTTGAGCTAATGTGGTCAACCACGTCCTAACATGGTTACCATACAAGTCAGGTTCATGTTCAAGTAATGCACAAAACTCCTACAGGTATCTAACACGTAGCACGTAAAATATTATAATATCTATATATGTACACATGCATGCAAAGTGTCGCTATTCGAAATAGTGGCCACATTTTTGTCACAAATTACACAATAAATCTTGTCACAAAATTTCAGTTTTTTTGTGCATTTTCGGACAATTTGCGGTGCGTTAATCGGGACCGTTCGGGCACTGGATAGTTCCCAAAAAATTACAGAACGTTTCAATCGATCCAAATATTATTTTGTCAAAATCTCGGGATCCAATTCATCACCAATTATTTTATAAAATTCATTTACCGGGCTGCAATCAGATTCGTCACTTTCTAACTGCACTCCACGGAAAAAATTCATTTAAAATTCATCGTAAGTCCGATTGACGAAATTCCAGTTGGAGGTTTGCATGACACTTAAGAACATCTACAGTAAAAGTTTCAAGCCTAAACTGTAAACACATAACAAGTTATGGCACAAAACGTGAGCTGCATTTTCTGCAGAAAATGACAGCTTAGAGCAGTTTTACGATTTAATCCGTTAAAAATACTTAAACCTGTCCAAAAAATATGAAATCACTGCGGTTTGAAAGCTACTTCCAGATATTTGGTTTTAGGCTCCGAAAACGTAGAGTTTCAATAAGTTTCAGTCTCGAAAAATACTGCCAAAGTTGGCGTATTTTCTGCAGTGAAAGCAGTTTGGTTTCAGCTTTCTCTCTCAACACTTGTTATGTGAATTAAAGTTGTTTTCACTCAAATGGCTAATAAATTCATGTATCAATGACTGTTTCATCATTTTCTTCATTACCCTAAAACATTCATATGTGCAAAACCTACAACAGTTTGTTATGGGAACAGTAGCGAGCATATTATCATCATTCATATCTAGAACAACTATGTTAATTATTCTAACACATGCTTCTACCGAACAGTTTAGCATTTATACATTAAACCAAGAATCAAATACCTTCAATCCACTAACCCACAAATGTGCACCAATACAACATTCCCTGTTCAAATTTTATACATAAAATCCTCTACTCAAAATTAATAGTTCAACAACTCGATCAACAACTTGATTCAAAAATCACAAGGACTTAAAACAAAATAGACCAACACAACTGACCAATCATTACAAATTGCAGTTTTATCAAAACAAATAAATCAAACACCCACATATATCATAACTCATTAAATAACACAGAAGATTCAGCCTTGATAATCAGATTTTAACCATATAAATCATATATAATCGCTTTTATTTACAACAAGAAGCATAAAACTAGTTACCGAGTGAGATGATGATCGATTAGCCTAGAGTCGACTTGTTCTTGAGTCCTTGGACCTGTCTCTCGTCCACAACAGCAGGGAGAAGGAAGGTGGGCAGTGATGGTATCGCAAACTAGGGTTTGTGATGGATTAAATTTGTTTTGCATTATTTACGTATAATACATAAAGAGAGGACATGGGTGGGAGGTTTGGGTTTTTAGTGAACCGAAAACATGAGTGGGGTTTGGGCTGGGTGGTTTGGGCTGCAAGATGAAGTTGCAAGAGATGTAATTGTGGCTGCCCACAAAAACGTAAATGGGTGGGGATGATAACTACATGATTTGGTTGTTTGCTTATACTATTTATTATTATTTTTAGTATTATTTTAACGGATTAGGATCAAATACAAAGGATCCTAATTGTAAGAAGTGTAAGAAGGATTTATAGAGTGACAAGTGTCCAATAACCTAAAAAAACCCACTACACAAAAAAACCCACTAAAAAAAAAAAAAAAAAAAAAAAAAAAAAAAAAACTTAAACATCAACCACCACCAACCCCCCCCCCCACCCCCCCCCCCCCTACCCCCCACATCACCCACCCAAAAAAAAAAAAAAAAAAAAAAAAAAAAATTTTTTTTTTTTTTTTTTTTTTTTTTTTTTTTTTTTTTTTTTGCCGAGGGGGTGGGGGGTGGGGGTTTAGGTTTTTGGGTGGTGGTGGGGGTGGGGGTGGGTGTTTAGTTTTTTTTATATTTTTTTTTAGGTTTTTGGGGGGTGGGGGGATGGGGGGGTTAGGTTTTTTTTAGGTTTTTGGGGGGGTGGGGGGGGGGGGGGGGGTTAGGTTTTTTGAGGGTTTTTTTGGTGAGGTATAGTTTTTTTTTTTTTTTTTTGCGGGGGGGGGGGGGGGGGGGGGGGGGGGTGGGGGTTTAGGTTTTTGGGTGGGGGGGGTGGGGGGTTTAGGTTTTTGGGTGGGGGGGGGGGGTGGGTGTTTAGGTTTTTGGTGGTGATGTAGTGGGTTTAGTTTTAGGTTATTGGACACTTGTCACTCTATAAATCCTTCTTACACTTCTTACAATAAGAAGCCTTTGTAGAATAACTTGACCCTTATTTTAACATAACCAACAAATATACATCTATAATATTTATGCTATGGTTTGGACCTCACGAGTTTCGAGTTACGTGAGCGAGTTGGATCAACAAGCGAGACACGTTGGTTCAAACGGTTTGGGTCGGTTCAACACGATATGGATTTGGTTTCAAATAATCGTTTGCGCACTATAAATTGGATAAGTATATAATTAATTTTCAAAAGCAAAACGAACGGTTTTTACCTCGAAATTACGGGTTGTCACAGAGTAACCCCCACCCCATTCTCCCTGTTGCGAGTCACGATGTGTTTTCACTGTGCAGGTGATATATTAGAGACGGCCCAGCCATTGATCGAGGAAAGAAGGGATTAACCTTAATTGACGAGACTCGATCCGTGGACTAACCTCCTGGTTAACCACAGTTTCTTCAAGTTTTCACATTTTCAAAGATCTTAAGACTATGTGTTATGGATGGAGAACGAGGCGTTGAAGACCTGCCACGTATGCCATGTGGGCGTGGAACACCACTGTGGGTGTTGAACAACACTTCTCATCGTGAAAGGAAACTAGGTGGAGGAGATGTGAAGAAAATGACGAGCATGGGTTTTGTTGGTAATTGCCGCTCTAAACCTGGTCATATTAGTCAGTAATTATTGTCGACGATTTTTTTAGTTTACCTTCTTATTTTATTAGCTTTCACTGGATTCTGTTGGTAAAAACTAATGAGATACATCCATCATTAAATTTCTTTCGATGATACTCATTTGTATAGTAATAACCTGAATTTGATGTAAATATAAAAGATTGTGTTTCCCAACGCTACATGCAATGCAATCTTAATTAAGTACTCCCTTTTGACCTTTTCTATTACACTAAGCAACATAAGATTATCAATAATATAAATTCTGGACATATAGCACCCAACAAATTCTCCTTGGAAACTTGTAATGGCCGGCTTTAACTAAGCAACATGGGGCCGGTTTTGGGCATCTTTCATCGTTTTGTCAACATCTACATCCACATGATTGGTCAGCTTTGATTAGGGGTGTAAACGAGCAGGCCGGCTGAGCCCGAGCTTGACTAGGCTCGAGCTCGGCTCGTCATGTTTTCATGAAGCTCAAGCTCGGCTCGGTTCGAGCCTACTTATTTGAGCTCGAGCTGTTTTAAGAACAACCTCAAATGAGTTAAAAACTCGGCTCGAGCTCGCTTCAATATTGCTTAAACAAGCCAAAACTCGGCTTGAACTCGGCTCTCCAATGTTACTATTATCATTATTATTAAACTATATATATAAAAACTAAAATTTTGTATCGGCTCGTTTAGGCTCGCGAGCCTAGACGGGCTTTGTATTTTAGGCTCGAACTCAGGCTCGATAACTATATGAGCTCTATTTCAGGCTCGAGCTTGGGCTCATTAAGGCTCGGCCCGTTCGAGTTTTTACCGAGCCGATAACGAGTAGCTATCGCGCCTCTAGACTTGTTTACACCCATAGTTTTGATCTAACTGATTTGTGCGTAGTAATGTTGGGAAAAATATTCTAGTTGGCTATAACTTCAAATCCATAGGTACAAAATCATTATTCATGGGTGTAGGTGTCAAAAAGTTATTATTGTTTTAACTGGTGAGATATTACTTGTCCAACAACATTAAAGAAATCGATAAAATGTTGGGGAATATACAATGCAGGAGCTGTAGGTTTAGATAGTAACAAGGTAATACTCCCCCAAACTCTCTGCTATAAAAGAAAGAAGCCCATCCCATGTTTTAAAAAAGCGTAAACAAAGGTATGGAAAAGGTGAAGCTATTCGCAACATGGTCAAGCCCGTTCGTTAAAAGGATCATTTGGGCATTGAAATTGAAAAACATTGAGCACGAAATCATATACGAAGATCTTGCCAATAAGAGTCCCGAACTCTTAAAGTACAACCCTATTCACAAGAAGGTACCTGTACTAGTGCACAATGAAATTCCCATATGTGAATCGCTTGTTATTCTTGAGTATATCGACGAGACATGGAAGGATGCTCGTCCCTTGTTACCTAAAGATCCTCTTGATAAAGCCAACCAACGTTTCTGGGCCAAATTCAGTGATGACCAGGTATATATGTAACCAGCTTGTGTTATTTATTTATTTATTAGCAAAAACATACACAATTAACGTATGTTTTATCATTTAATATGTTTTTTTTGTTGAAAACGTAGGTTTTGCCATCATTCTATGGTTATATTATGAAGCAAGGGAACGAGAAAGAGGAAGCGAAAGAAACAACATTGGCCCATCTAAAACGAGTAGAACAACTGCTAAGTGAAAAGAAATTCTTAAGTGGGGAAAGCGTTGGATTCTTAGATCTGGCTTTCGGGTGGCTGGCTGAAAACTCGCGTCCCTTAGAAGTGGTAACGGGTCTCAAACTGTTTGATGAAGATTCATTTCCAAACCTATGTGCATGGAGGGATAAGTTCCTTGAGGTCCCTGCAATTAAAGAAAGCTGGCCTGATCAAGAAACTCTTATAGCCAAGTATCAAGAAATCAACTTAAGTAAAGGCAAATAAGTTCTACAACACATGTTTCATGAGTGGGTCATTGTGACATGTTTTATTTTGGTTTTGAATTATATAATAAGTCCTTGTATTTTCTAAAATGTTTTTAGAGGGTACGGCCAAACGATTGCTATGTTGTTTGGTTAAAAAAGATTCGATTACACTAACACTTTAGGGGTAGTCGAATCAGAAGAGTATGTTGATCACATTGATTAATTGTGCCACATTAAATATTGTGTTTGTGTGATTGTTTTTGTGTTACCCCGGACGCAAAGAGGTCACAAAATGGAATTACACACGCAAAGGTTTTGCAAAAGGCTATTTGCGACCGAAAATGCAGGTGCAAATACCCAATTCTCTAGTAAGGAGTCACTTGTTAGTTCACGTCTCTTCTAACAACCGCCCCGTCTCCTCTCTATGATTCTATCACAAGTCACAAATTCAAATTATGTGGTCTATAGAATGAGGTAATTATGTAAAGATATATATAAAAGTATTCATACTTTTATACTACATTCTAGTTCTAGATCTTTATGTACCATCTTTTGACCATATTTATTTGCAAACTTCTATATTTAACCGTGGAGAATTAGTCCTACACGAGCAGCCTGGAAAATTCTAGAATCCAAAAACGATTCTTGAGGTCTCATCCTATACAAGCAGTCTTAAAACCTTAAAATCCAAACAGTCGTGACAAAAAAAAAAAAAAAAAAATCCATATCAATAACCTCTCCTAGCCAAATCGTCACAAGCAACCTAGAAAAAATCCGAAACCGAAATACAACGATTCTTGAGCCCTTATCATTCTTGAATAGTCTTAAAACCCCGAATCCATACCCAACTATCAATATCTAGACGCGTTGATAGAGCATTCATATTTGGAGACTCTTTATTCATATATTCTATATAATATAGAGTGAAAAATAGAGAAAATGAGTTGCGTCGAAACGGTTCGAGTCGAAATGGTTCGCGTCGAAACAGTTCAGGTCGAAATGAGTTGTGTCGAAACGGTTCGGGTATAAATGGTATGGGTCGTAACGGTTCGAGTTGAAACAGTACGGATGGAAACGGTTCCCGTCAGAACGGTGTACAGGTCGAAACGATTCGCGTCGAAACGGTTCGGATCAAAATGGTGTGGGTCGAAACGGTTCGGATCAAAACGGTACGGGTCGAAACGGTGTGGGTTAAAACTGAGATTCCAATTCTATTAAATTATGTGAACCAAACATTTTAAAAGATGAAATTCAGATTCTAGTTTCCTTAGATTCTATTGAATTCTTGCGTATCAGACAATCAATCTCAATAACCTCCCATAGCCGAATCATCAATAAACATGTCCTTAAGGCTTAAACTTGCGCTCAATAACCTCCCATAGCCAAATCATCACTAAACATATCCTTAAACTTTCAAGTTAAAAGACATTACCCCAAATCGCATACTAAGGGTGGTGTTTGTTTTTTTTGAGAAGCTCTTCTTGACCTCTTATGTCTGTCACACGCAGACCATGCGCAGACGTTTGAGTCAGCAGTGTATTTGTTTTCTCGAAGTGATTTCATTAAAAAAAGGTCGTACTCTTTTCGGTGCAGATGTGGGTCTAGGGTGCTGTTTGTTTTTTCTGCGGGAAAAGGTTTGCAGTCTGCGGACCACATCTGCAGGAGAAGAGGTGGACCAAATGTCTGCAGTCTGCAAGGAGAAGAGGGTTTGTTTTTTTTATATATAAAAACCTCTTCTCAAATTAAACACACACACAACACACAGAACATCTCTCTCCCTCATCTCTCTCTCCCTGCCTCCCTCTACCACCACAACCACCATCCACCTCCACCACCACAACCAACCACCACCACTTCAGCCACCACCCACCCCGTCGCAGCCACCACCACCCCGTCGCAACCACCACCACCACCTAACACTCACCACCACCATCTCACTTCCACCTCCTCCACCGAACACCCACTGCCACCAGCGTCACCGAAAACCCACCAACACCACAACCACCACCGTGAAGATGGCTCAGCTTCTCTCTCTCGTTCTTGTCGCCGCTGCCAAACGAATAGGGGGATTGCAGGTGACGTCGGGGGTATGGGGGGTTTCGTGGGGGGCTCGCCGGAGAAGAAGGGGAGCCGGCAACCAGCTCTGGTCACCGAACAGAGAGAGAAAGGAGGAGAAGCAAGGGGGGTGCGGCTGGTTAGGTCTGATTAGGGTTTCCACAAGATGAGGGAGAAGAGGGAAAGATCTGGTGTGGTGGCGGAGCAGGGGTGGGCGGCGGATGAGGTGGTGTCGGGGGTGGAGGTGGTGGCAGATGAGGTGGTGTCGGGGGTGGAGGTGGTGGCGGAGCAGGGGTGGGCAGGTCTGTGTTTTGGCGGAGAGAAGAAGTTGGAAGAGGTTGGGACATGTCTGCTTGGGTAAGAGGTGGGGAAGACCTTTTTGGTGAGAAGTGCTTCCGGAAAACAAACAAGCTGCAGACATCAAACGTCTGCGCGCGTCTGCGCGACGCAGACATCAAACGTCTGCGCGACGCAAACATAAGTGGCCAGAAGCACTTCTGGCCAAAAAGCAAACACCACCTAGGTCTTCTTACCACTTCTCCATTCTTTCTTTTTGTCATATACCACAAACACAAAAAAAAAAAACACTAGCTCCTTCTCCATCTTCTCCACCTAGCCATCGCAGCCACCACTCCTCCTCCCCTACACGCCGCTGTCGCTCCTCCTCCTCTGCTGCCGCCGCCCCTCCTCTTTCCTTCAGCCAACTGACAACAGGTATGTAATTTTTGTTTAATGTTATGAATTGTTTGTTAATTACTTAATTTATGTTTATTATTGGTTAATTATTGTTTATGTTAATTATGTTCTGATTATAATGTTTATGTTAATTATGTTAATTTTTGTTTAATGTTATGAATTATTCATAAGTTAATTATTAATATTAATATTTATATTCTGATTTTGCTTATGAGAAGTTAAAAAAATAGACAATCTTTTTCTTGTAGACTGCAGAAGGTTGGTCTATCTTTTCTGCTACAAATGTGGTCTACAAGCAATCGTTTTATCTCTGAAAAAACAAACATCACCTAAAAAACACCTAAAAATATCCTTACACTTTCAAGTTAAAACAGATTACCCCAAATAAAAATCAAAACAACAATAGTTTACCCTTCATTAGAAAACAAGTAATGCATCCTTCCGATCATAACACCACCACTACAACCCACCACCAGACTGTAAAAACACACACACAGCTCCGATCTACATCCATCACGCTCTCCATTTCTAGGGTTTCAAATCCCTACACATTATTATTCCAACTTCATTCAACTAAATCTCTAGAAACCTCTATCAACAATCGATTACAAATCGATTAATTAATGTTTTCATAAATCCTGAACAAAATGGATCCAAAACCTCCTCTCCGATCAGCAAAACTCACCGGAAATCGCCAAAATTCATCGTCGTTGTTATCCAAAACACTTTCAGATGCAACTACACAAAACTTATCCTCCATTCTCAACAATCCACACGTCTCCGATAGCTCGTGGTCCGGCTGGTGGTCGTCGTCGTCAACTGCCGTACAGATTCCTGATTTTGCTCCACTTTCAGGTACGAAAACTACCTCCGGTGGTGTAGAAATATCACGATCTGATTTCGCATCTTATTTAACGTCGGTTTCGGATCAGTATAGTCTATTCGAAGATATTCGGAATCATTCGAATAGCGAGAGGAGTAAGGATAGTAAGGATGATGATGATGTGAATTATGCTAGTGATTGTTATGATAGGGTAGGGGAGGCTCTGGTTGAGTGTTTGAAAGAGGTGCCTGCATTGTATTTTAAGGAGGATTTTGCGCTTGAGGATGGGGGGACGTTTAGGGCGGCGTGTTCGTCGGTTGGGGATAATGATGTGTTGCAGGAGAAGTTGACGCAGTATTTGGATGTGGTGGAGGTGCATTTGGTTAAGGAGATATCGTTGCGGTCGAATTCGTTTTTCGAGGCCCAAGGGCAGTTGGAGGATTTGAGTTTGAAGATTGTGGAAGGGTGTGGGAGGATTCGGGAGCTGAAGGAGACGATTAGGGTTTTGGATGGGGATTTGGTGGATTCGGCGAGGCAGATTCAGGAGTTGAAGGTTACGCGGAGTGATTTGTTGGCGTTGCAGGAGAAGCTTAGGGTTGTGTTGTATGTTAATCAGTCTCTTGCTGCTCTTAAATTGGTATTGCTTTTGTTTCTCTTTCTGGTGCTGTGTGTCTCTATTTGGAAAAGTTTTTGATTTATTATGTTTTAAACCATTAGATTGTAGTTGAATCACATTGTTATCAACTAGCATTCGACGACTGTTCTAGTTTATCAAGTAACTTTATGATCTAAGGTATCGGGTACTCATATTTATTATTCAAGTATTTAACTAAAACTATTAGTTCTTTTGCATATAGGCCTATGTAGATTATAGTAGAAATAGATGTTAGCATGAACTAGGAAGCACTAGAGAACCCAGACAGCACTGCCAAATTGCTGCATGATCCTTTGATTATCTGATTAAGATTGAAAATGAAAAAGAACAAGCACAAGGTTGCTAATATCTCTTAGTTACATGAGGATTATGAGTGTTCTGGTAAACCGTAAAAGTGATTACGAGGGAAGGATGATGCACGTCCTAAATGGAATCAGTTGTTTTTCTTTCATTTCGCAAATTGATTGGAATTTTCTGAATATTTAAAGTAGGAGTGATATGATTTTAAGAAGTTACCATAAGAAAGCCGGTTATTTAGATAACCGCGATAATATCTACCTGTTCCTATTCCCTAACTTTAAGCAAGTGATTATCTGATTGTTAATTTGAAATAATGATATAATAATATACAAGAGTCTAGCATATGGGGAAGTTGAAAGATAGGCTATATGGTTGGCTTTCATGATCATCACTATAACTTATCAATTTCACCTGTAACAGTTTCCACAAAATTGTTGAAGTTTGGTATAAGTTAAACTAATTCCTTTCTTGCCTGTTTATTATCATTTGAAGTGTTATGCTTGAGCTTATTAAATGACTCTATAATTCTTGCTGATTTGTTTTTATAGCTCGTCGCATCTGCTGATTGTGCTGGAGCTTTAGACGTCACAGATGATTTGAAGCATTTTCTGGTATATGAATACAATACAGTCTTATAATTACTTCCTTATCAGCATTGGTGATTGTTCTAATGAGTATAGTGTTTATGTTAACGCTTGAAACAGCAAGGTTGAAGTTTACTTTTAGACAACTCTTGTCCGTTTTCAGTGTTATTTACGTACTGAAAGAAACTGAATTTAATTCTTACATTTATAACCCAACTAGTTTTACTATACCTAAAACATCAACATTGCCTTAAACAACTGTCTATACCAGCATATTGCAAACTTACATTCTGCTTGATGTAAACCTAAGGCAATAATCATATGTCAATCGGTGGTGATATTTAAATTCTAACACTTGGGTCACCATGGTTTAACTATATTAACCTACTTTGGTTTGCTATTAGCATTTGACCAACCTGTTAACATACCAAAATACTATTTGATTACAGAATATTATCATATATTTTTATACATCTTATACTCTTTGATTACAGAATGACGATCAACTGACTGGCCTACATTGTTTTCGTCACCTCGAGGATCATGTAGCCGCTGCAATTAATTCTGTAAATAGGTTAGTATATCTATCAGTTTATTGTCAATGTGATTAATCCTTCTAGCTCAAGAATCTGATGAAAAAGTCGAATTTTGCAGCCATTTGTTGATTTTTGCCACTAAAAGATTTTCATTTAAACACTAGAAGCTGTATATGAGAATTTAAACATACACATAGATGGTTCATTAGGCTGCATGAATTCACAAGTAACATGCTCTTACAGCACTGAGCTGTCCTTAAAAACTACTATATTAAATTTGTCATTTCATGTATGAAATCAGTCATTTTGAGATATATATCTTTCTGTTTTGTGACTTATGGTGTTTATACTTGTAGCATTCTTTCGGCAGAGTTTTTGCGTGTATCTGTTAATGATGCTGGAGATAAAGATGCGGTAATATTGTCTAAAGCAAAAGCAAGGATAGCCTCACCGGGAACTGAAGAAGATAATGAAGTATGAATTAATTGCATGCTTGTTATATATATTGCTGATTGTATGGTGCAAATGTGAGACCAATGGTGTTAATTACATGATACAGGAACACTGGGATCAAGAAGATACCTCTAGTTTCCATGATCGACTTCTACCTCTAATTATAGGCTTACTTAGAACCGTGAGTACCTTTATCTATATATGTGTGTATATATATATATACACATATATATAGTATAGTCGAGATACGTGTAAAGAAATTATGGGAATTACACTTTATATATCAAATAATGGTAAATTTTCAGGCAAAACTTCCAGCTGTGTTGAGAATATATCGTGATACAGTTATATCCGACATGAAAACTGCTATTAAGTCAGTTGTTGCAGAGCTGCTTCCAGTTCTTCTTGCCAGACCTTTGGACTCTGATTTTAAATCAGGCGATCGAATTGTTGATGCAGATGGTGCGCATAACTTCTCTAAGTTCAAAATTTAATCATTTATGTGTTTAAACTAATTAAACAATTTAAGCAAAAAAAAGTTGATAAAATAATATTTTTTAGATATTGTACAAATAAAGGAGTTTGCTTAAATATTAATTATGTATGTGTTTGTGCAGGTGGAGGCTCATCACTTGCAAATAAGTTAAGAAACCTTTCTTCTGAAGGCTTTGTTCAACTTCTTGAAACTATTTTCAAGATTGTACAGGTAATGTATATCTTATTAATTTCTTGTGTGTGACCCAACTTGATTTAAGAATAGTTTGATTTCTTAAACTCTGCAACTAGTTAGAATTAAATTAGTGTATCAGTAAATGTAACTTGATTTATATTCTACTAGTGAATGCAGGCACACTTACTACGAGCTGCTGAAGTTAAAAAAGTCATCGAGTGGATGATGTCAAATCTTGATGGTCACTATGCTGCTGACTCAGTTGCTGCCGCAATTGCCAATGGTGCTTTGACTGCAGAAATATCTTCAGCAGCTGATGGTCAATCTGGCCCCTCTTCTCTTTCGACTCAAAAAAACCTTATCAAGGTTTCTCCTGCCACAAGTTCATCAAATTTATCAAAAAATTTCAGAGCTGATGTATTGAGAGAAAACGCAGAAGCAGTGTTTGCTGCTTGTGATGCAGCTCATGGAAGATGGGCAAAACTGCTTGGCGTTCGTGCGCTTCTCCATCCAAAGCTGAGGTTACAAGATTTTTTAAATATATATAACGTATCCCAAGAATTTGTAACTGCAACAGAGAAGGTACAGTTATTAGTTATGGTGAATAAATATTCAATTTTAACTATCTGTGTGTATAATATGGATTTATGCTTACGTAAGCAGATTGGTGGAAGGTTGGGATATAGCATTCGTGGAACATTACAGTCTCAAGCCAAAGCTTTTGTTGATTTCCAGCATGAATCGCGGGTAGTTTTTGGTTTTTGTGATTGAGTAAAATGCCATTTTCATCCCCTGAGGTTTGGCCAGTTTTGCGACTTTTGTCCAAAGGTTTGTTTTTCCAAGGTTTGAAATCTTGACATTTTCATCTGACTCATTAACTCCATTCATTTTTTTACGTTAAGTCAGGGGCATTTTACGTCATTTTAGCTATTTGTTTTGTTCATTTATATCAAAATGGCAATATTAAATGACTGAAATACCCCTGACTTCTTGTTAAAAAATGGATGGAGTTAACGAGTCAGATGAAATTGGCAAGATTTCAAACCTTTTATATCCAGATGCAGAGTAACAAACCTTTGGACGAAAGTCGCAAAACTGGCCAAACCTCAGGGACGAAAATGGCATTTTACTCTTTGTGATTGGTTAACTTGCTGATATGCTCAGTACATTGTTTATGATCTATGAACAATATATTTTTTATTATTATTGTAGATGACAAAACTGAAAGCGCTACTTGATCAAGAAACATGGGTTGAAGTCGACGTTCCTAATGAATTCCAGGCGATTGTGGATTCACTTTTTAGATTGGAGTTTGACTCTGAAGATGATGACCGTTCTAAGAGCATTGCTAATAGCTATAATGAAGTGGTTGCCAGCAGTGCAGAACAGGTAGATCTCAATGGACAGGTGGAGTCTTTATTCTCTTTTGAGGACCATTAGAACAAAGCTGATGTCATAACCTTTTAAAAATGATTATTCTTATTTGGTTTAGGTTAACAACATTAAAACAAAGAATGGACATGCAAAATCTTCTGCTCATTTAATTTCTTTCAGAGGTGTTGGGTACCACATGGTAAACTGGTTAGTAATCTTCTACATAGCCGCAATGCATCTACTAAAGCGTGTGTTTGACTTACTTCTCATTACACCATGTAGGCCTGTAAACGAACCGAACGAACACGAACATATAATCGAACAATTTTTTTTTGTTCATGTTTGTTCATTAAGAAAATGAGCATGTTCGTGTTTGTTTAAAACCTAAACGAACAGTTCATGAACGTAAACAAACACAAATGAACATAAACAAACAAAAGTAAACGAATACAAATGAACTTAGCTGAACAAATGATTAACAAACACAAATGAACATACTAATGATAAGTATTTTTTTTAATTGTGTATAATGTTGTGATCAATTAAGATACGTTCCATTGGAAAGCCTATTTTTTTATTAATAAAAAAGTCCAATTACTATTTAGTTATATTTTTATAAGTGGTTAGAAAGCCCCCTTTATGTTTATATTAAGATAAATATAACTACTTATGTACGTATTAAAGTTTAAACAAACATAAACGAACGTAAAGAATCGAACATAAACGAATGTTTACAAACATAAATGAACGAACAAAATGTATGTTCATGTTCGTTCGTTTATTAAATAAATAAACGAACTTCCCGCCGAACAAGTTCACAAACAGTTCATGAACGTTCGGTTCGTTTACAGACCTAAGTCACCATGGTTTAGTCACTTTGTGAATTTGGCCAAATGCTATTATAATAATTAAAATCTTGTTTGACAGTGGCTTAATCTTGCTGAAGATGTTATCCGAGTACATCGATATGAATATTTTTTTGCCAGCACTTTCTTCAGAGGTTATTCACCGTGTACTTGAAATGTTGAAGTTTTTCAACACAAGGACTTGTCAACTTGTTCTTGGTGCCGGTGCCATGCAGGTAACAACTATATTATTACAGTGGCATAGTGGTAAATTGTAAAAGATTAATCCGGTTTAATTGGAAATACAGGTCTCTGGTTTAAAGTCGATTACATCCAAACATTTGGCACTAGCAAGTCAGGTTATCAGTTTCGTGCATGCTATTATGCCCGGTAGGTGCTGTCTCATTTAATTGAAATATATAATATTCAGTGGGAATCTACTTTCTCAGGTTTTATAAATTATAATACCTTTTCATATGTATGTATTTAAGAAATTAGGAAGGTTCTTTTCCTGAAAGTTCCTGAGGCGCGTAAAGGATTGCTGTTATCAGAAATCGAACGAGTGTCACAGGTAGTGTTAGTGATTCTATGTGCATAACATGAACATTAATTATTTATGTTACCTTTTAGTTTATCATGACTTTATCTTTGGAAATGAGTTTAGGATTATAAAGTGCATCGCGATGAAATACATACAAAGCTGGTACAAATAATGAGGGAAAGATTATTAGTTCATCTCCGTGGATTGCCACAAATAATTGAAACATGGAGCCGAGTAGACGAAACTGAAATACAACCCAGTCAGTTTGCTAAATCACTCACAAAGGTAATCAATTTCTGTAAATTTACTTGATATATATTTTATAAAAGAGTAAAATGCCACTTTCGTCCCTTTGCGACTTTTGTCCAAAGGTTTGTTTTTCAGGATCCAAAAGGTTTGAAATCTTGCCATTCTCATCCAGCTCGTTAACTCCATCTATTTTTCTCCATTAAGGTTTGAAAATACCCCTGACTTAATGGAGAAAAATGGACCGAGTTAACGAGCCGGATGAAAATGGCAAGATTTCAAACCTTTTGGATCCAAATGCGAAAAAACAAACAGTTGGACGAAAGTCGCAAAACTGGCCAAACCTCAGGGACGAAAATGGCATTTTACTCTTTAATAAAATGTTGGCTGTAGTTCATAATATGCAAGTATACCTTTTATAATTTTTTTCAGCTGGTACGTCTAGTTGGCCTTGCTATGCATGTATTTTATTAAATGCATTTTGTTGTACAATTCATTTTCAGGAAGTTGGGTATCTTCAACGCGTGCTTTCTCGGACCTTGCATGAGGCAGATGTTCAAGAAATATTCAAGTGAGTCTTTTTGACAAAATGATGTTAGGATTTTTAATTCAAATAAGACGTCCAGTGCTAAGTTCTATCTAGCTAAAGGACAAGTTTGATCTGTTTATGGATTTTGATCTAGTATTTGTACCCATCTTGTAGGGAAGTGACCATCATCTTTGACATACAAATCTCTGATGCATTCGCACATGTGGATATTAGCACTCCACAAGCAAAAGCCAGGTTCTAAAATTTTATTCATGATTTTTACTATGCATTTGCTATATTACTTGTGTTTTTATATATCTTATGTATTATTTTTTGTCGATTATTGTGGCAGGCTTAATTGTGAAATTCAGCACATTCTTGGATGCATTAAATCACTGCCTTCTGCCAAGTTAAATATCGAGTCTGGGATTCCCATTGCAGGACAACTTGAGGCCTTAGTCAAAAGAATATCTTCGGCTGAATCAGATCAATAGTATATTTGGTACCTACTTTTATCAAACATTCACAAAGACTGGGCATATATCTCTATTCAAGAACCGTCATTATGCAAATGAAGTGAGGTAACAATGTTGGTACACCTTTTTTACTTGTACCATAAAAGTAATGATTACCCACCAATAAAATTAGATGTGGCAAAATGGGCGGGTCGGATAACAGGCCAAAACGTCTGGTTAAAACGGACAGTTTTTGGTACAAGTCGAGGTTGGGTTGACTCAAAACACTTTATTTTAACATAATTTCATATTTTAAAAATAATCAGTGTTGGCTATGATTATGTAAATTATATTATTGAGGAGTTAATTGCCAAAATCGTCCCTGAGGTTTGGGCAGGTTTGCCATTTTCGTCCAAAATGACACTTTTGTACCAAATTGCTCCCAACGTTTGTAACTTTTTGCCATTTTCATCTAAACCACTAACTTAGTTTATTTTTCTGTTAAGTTGAGAATATTTGGATGAAACTAACAAATATAAAACCACAGGGACGATTTTGGCAATTTAGTCAAACCCTTTTT
>JARYGA010011005.1:0-28941 GCA_030545235.1 Helianthus tuberosus
AATGTAAAACAATGTTGATTATCAATAAAACAATGTGCTTTGGTGTTATTATATGTGTTTTGGGGTTATTATGTGTGTAATTGTGTTTGATGATTTTACAATTTGATTCGATTCCAATTTCAAGCTTTAAATCGCTTTCTAGAAGGTTATACGCGCACTGATGCGCAAATATAACCAGTTTAATGCAACAAACACCCCGGAATAGTGAAATAGTCTTAACATACCTTAAATAACCTTTACATAACTTAGAAATAAGTTTTGGAGGGTTTGGTGTGGCGAAATCAAGTTTATTCGCTTACAGGGACTAATTTCGACAAACTGCGAAAGTATGCCGATTTGTACTGTAACGAACATTCCGTAACATTACCATACTAAATATCCTTTACATAGCTTAGAAATAGGCTTTGAGGGGTTCGGTGTGCTAAAATAAACTTTTTGGTCATTCAGGGACTAAAAGCGTCAAAAAGTGCATAAGTTTGCATTTTCGCGCATATCTTACGTTCTGAATACATCCGGACATCCAAAACTTTATGTAATCATTAAAATATTTTATTTTAGTTATTAGCATGCTAAAATTCTATTCATCGCGTAGTTTGGGTCGTTTTTCGCATTCGTTGGTGTTTCGTCGTAATTAACCGAACAACGCAACCGTACGACCAAATGAACCGACATCCGAGATATTTTTTAGCATGTTTCATGTTCCCTATACTTTAATTTCATTTTAGAGCCGTTAAATGGGATTAACGGGGCTTAAACGTGTAAAAAATGCATCAAAACCTTGTTTTGCACATTCAGGGACCAAAATTGACATTCTGCCATAGTTATCTTAGGAAGGGACCAAAATAAAAAATCTAAATTCCAGCTTTTTCCAGCTGTTCCCCTCATTTGCACATGGTTTTAATGAAACTAGGGGCTACCATGGTTTCACAAAACCATGGGCACATGTGTACGGATGAGATCGAAACTCGTTTTACGATGAACGATCTTAACGGTTGTGCAAAAACTATATAAACCCCACCCCCTTTGCTCTCAAACTCACATTTGATCTGATTTTCATTCTCTAAGTTGAAGTCTTGCACTTCATACCTAAGAATAAATTGGATCAAACCTTCTTGGACCCTTGGTAAGTCCTCTTTCGTTCTTGTTTCGTTTTTCGAGCATGAAAGTCAAACAGAGTTTGACTTTCAGCTTTGACCAATTTATGGTCAATGCAAAGTTCGTTTGAACTTCATAACATGAGCGTAATCACGATGGTTATAGTCCATAGTGACTATACCTATTGATTACCACGTTATCTAGACTCAGTGACGAGTCGTAGTTTCGGCCAAAATGCGTATTCTCGCGTATTTTGTAACCAAACTAATTTTAGGTATCAAAACCGTTTGTTTTGATACCAAACCTATTTTCTAACTTAACTAAACATGTTTTAGCATGTTTATCTCGTCACTTTTTAGTTTAGTGCTTGTGTAGAGTCGTAAGTCAAGCGGACTAAACACCCGCTTAGACTTTCGAACACGACCCGTTTGGTCGATCACTAGGATCCGACCAAACATGTTTAGTGACCATAGTTTCATAGGGAATAACCTTCCGAGGTTATACCTTATGGTCACCTAGTTTAAGTAGTTGTGTGATAGGTAGTTTATATGCCTTAGGTAAATTACCAAAATGCCCTTTTCATGCGTAATTGGTAATTAAGCATATGTAACCTAAACTTTTGTCACGTAACTGATTATGTAACATATTTAAACATGTTTTGGCATATAATACTTGTCATAGGACTAGTTAGACGTCTCGAACGCGCATTTGCGTGCACGACGCGTTATAGTAGCGTAAGCTACCTTAATGGGTCGCAATGGGTCGAAAGCACTTAGGTTAGGTTCCGATTTAGGATGTAGGCTTTGTTAAACCATATCACTTGAGTTCCAACACTCATTTGGTTTACAAGACTTCATTCTATCCGATCTTCCGATTTAGGCGTCTATTGTTTGACTAGTGATTCGATTACTAGGTGTTGTTTGATTTCTCCGGTTTACTTGAGTTTGTTGAAGTTCTATTGATTGAGGATACTTTGCACTACATGTGAGTACATAGTTCCCCTATTTTACTGTTTTCAATTGTTTTGGGTGATTCATATGTACAAAAATGATTTCAAGGTTTAAACGATGATTTCAAAAACGATTAAAACAATTTATACTAAACTAATAACCATTTCAATAATGTGAACAAACTTGTTGGTTGTAGTTACATAACAAATGACATTCATTAATTTTGGCCGAACTGACCAGTATTAGGTTATGGTGCCATAGGATCTGACAAATCCCGTTATCGACTACACCCATGGTTATGTGTGGGGGTTGTCGGTAACGACTGAATCTGTGATTGTTAACTTACCCTTTGGAGGTTTGTTAATGCGAGAAGCGAGAAACGAGGTAGTCTGGTCACGAAGGTTTGAATGTTATTAGCGAGATGACCATAAATAGTTTTCACAATTAAAACGAGGATGATTTAAACGATTTTAATGAGTTAACGATTTGGAAATGATTTGAACAAGATAAACGAATTGGATAAACGATTGGTTTTTGGTTAAGTGTTTAGATAGCGGGACGGGTGTAATGTGCTGAAAGCATGGTAGATACGCCGCTGGTACTTCTTATATATAAGTGTTTTCAACATATTACATACCGTGGCGTTATTTAGTTCACTTGGGTAAATGATTTTGAAACGATGTCACACAACGATGTTTTCTAAAAGATATAAACCATACGAGTTTTATTAACGAGTTTTCATGAGATGTTTTACAAGTTGGTTTACTAAAATATTTTTGGGGTTAAGAATCATGGCTACGAGATTTTATAAACTATAACCAACTTGATTTGAGTTGGTTAACTATGTTGCAATACACTTTTCAAAACGAGATTTGTATTTTGACTCTTGTAGTCTAATAAAGTACTGCAACATATAAACGAGCCATAATTCCAACACTCTTATAAAACCTATGTACTCGCCAGTATTTCTTTGCTGACTTTGTTTTTACATTTGTTTCAGGTGTTGTTGCTTTATTGATTTCTAGGATGCATGTGTCACATAGGATCTGGACAAGGCCTTAGTGACATAATAACAGTGATAGTCGATATGTAACTTGTTTGTTTTATGTTAAGACAATGTTAATGTTTAATTTTATCAATAAAATGAAACTCTTTTTGTATGCATGGTTATGAAACGATAATTCTGTTGCAACACTCCCCGACATTTCCGCCACGGTTTGTTGTTTTACGTGGTCGGGGTGTGACAAGGGGATCATAAGGTATGTAAAATTTTGATAATTTGTGAAGTTGTAAAATTTGGTGAATATCATAATCTGCGAATTATGGGTGAATCGTAGAAGTTATGATTGAATTAGTGATGTATACTTGCTTAGGAACAAAACCCTAAGTGAAAATTATACATATGATGTTATGAATTGAATGATTTGATGAATTACCACACTAGGATAAGTGGGTATTAATCATAAGATGAATTTGATGACATAATTATGATTAGAATCATCCTACATGATAGTAATCAGGAAATACTTGAACAAATTGTGTGTTTGAGTATATAATCATACTTACTATGATATGAGTTTAGTATGATATGATAAAAATTAATGACATGTTCATGTTAAATGATGTTTAATATCATCAAGTATTAATTCGGTAACTTATGGTTACAAGAACTTGTTAAATAAGTGATTTAAAACGGTAGCATAATAAGGATGCTTACCGTATAGTGGCGAAGAAATAAAACGAGTAGTTAAGTACATCGTGTAATTACTTTTGTCAATAGGCAGCTTGACTTTTTAAAGTCAAATGACCTTTTATATGATTGAATGATAATTTCGACATAAATATCGTAGGATGGAATAGTCGTGAATGATTATGACTAGTCTAACAATCTTACAAATTACAATGATAGTTTGACACTTGACAAGCTAGGTGAAAGCTTGGGAAGGAAGCGGGTCAAACGAATCAGGAATGAAGGAAAAGCATAATCAAGATGCAAGGTAAGTAAAGCTTACACTCTATTTATTTAATACCTATTGGTTTTATAGGTTACGAATACTAGAAATTCATGTTTGAATTATGATGTTCCGACATGACATGTGCTGTTCGGAACCAAGACAATGCTAATAAACCATGTTTAATGGTTAAAAAGGGCTATTACGATTATTTAGTCATGAAATGACTAATAGATAATGAATTTAGAATGGTTACCTTATAGGGTAAACCGACATAAATGAAAAAGGATAAAACGGTAATTCGGTCACTCGTTGATAACAATCGTTAGTTGTTGAAAGACACTTATGGCGTAAGCCATAATGGGTCAAAAGAGTCAAGAAATGTGTTATAAGTAAAATGACCGTACGGTGTAAACCGGAACAAGTCATGAAGATGAGATAAACGGTCACTTAGACCAAATGGGTCAAATGGTGAAGATATCACTATTTGAAAATATCGACTAATGAATATTGTCGAGTCTTATGTTCACATGAGTGAATAGAGAAAGGATAATTGCATCGCTATTAATCGGCGATTATTAAAGCAAGGTATTAAAACAGGTCAATATATTGATCCGAGTCAGGTATGTATAATGGTTCTACTCATCATTTAGAACTTGAGGTTCTATAAGAGTTAGACAAGGTCAAAAATGGATATTCGGTTATCTTTTAGGTAAATCGAATAATTTAAGTTATAATCATGGTGTTTTTAGAAACATAATGGTTTCTAAACAAGATTATAGTTAAAAGGTCGAATTTTTGGGTCAAACAAGTATTTAAAAGTCCTTCGTCGTAAAAGAAGGACTAAAATTGACCAAAACGCCCTAGTAAGCTAAATTGAGCAAACGACCCTTAAAGGTCATTTGGAAATGAGTTTTATAAGCAAATAGATATTTAGAATAAGTATAAAAACCGAAAGGTGTGAATCCTTGGGTAAATTGACTTTATATGAGTTTTGCCATAAAATGATAATCCGAGGGGTAAACTCGGAATATATAGATCACCACATTAAATTCGCCATAAATATAATTGTGGTGGAATATCATTTGATAAGAAATGTGGAAATATGAAGCTAGGAACGAATGGAAGCTATTAGTGCTTAAAAATATGCTTAAATACCCTTAACGGGTCAAAATAAGCATATGAGCGAAAACGGGTTTAAAATACTTAAGAAACCCGTGATTCGAACCTAATATAATAGACAATATCGAAATTATAATGTTCATGAGAAAGTGGGATCAAACAAACATGTTTGTTTGATAAATACATGAATGGGTCAAAACTTAGTAATTACATATTAAGCCGAGGGCTTAAAAGTTTCAAATTTTGTTAATCCGGATGAAGGATTTTAACTCCATATGATGGAGGATTAATTTACGATCACGTAGGAAGAAACGTGAGTCAAATCGGATAAAAAACGAGCAAGTTATGCTCGTTTTCGTAAAATATGGTTTGGCTGGAAATGTGCAGGTTTTTAAACAAAACCTGCTGGAAAAAGTGACTTGTCGCGCCACGCGACAGCAACCGAAGTCACCATCGCGACACGCGAGAGCCCTCGCGGCCTATGAAAGCTGGAACGTGATCTGTCGCGCCCCGCGACAGACTCCCAGACCTAGAAAAATTTTGTTAACTGTTGTTTCAGCTTTTGGACTTGTTTATACACGTTATAAACACCCTAAAACTAACTTATTTCATGTTTTTATGAAATGTAGGTATTATTTGATTTACCGGAGGATGATCAAGCTCAACGAGGAACCGAACACATAAAGAATAAAGCTTCCGCGAAAAGTTTCGTCGTCACATTTTAAACGGCGAATTTATACACAAGATGTTGAAATGTTTTAAATTCTTAAAATGTTTTAATAAATTGTATTTTAAGTGTGTTTGAAATCGACAATACACAATAATAGTGTATGTTTATATGTAAATCGTATAAAATAGACTAAGGGTCTTACAAGTTGGTAATCAGAGCTCAAGGTTAAAGAGTAAAGTGTTCGGTTCGAGACTTGATCGCAAAATCCGGTAAGTTATTATGTATATTAACGGTCTAGCATGTAAAGTGTTGAAAACAACACATAGGGTTATCGTGTAAAACACGTTACCCCAAATAAAGCGATAAAAGACCGATATAGTTAAACGAATTACGTGTGTTAACACGTGTCGTAGAAAGCCTTGTATTATAATACGGGTGCTTGTTAATGTTAATATTACTAACATTTGTAGATGCTTTAAATTAAAGGACCCTCGTATTCAAAGATGACGAGAGCCTAAAGGAATAGTCTGAAGTATGACAATTAGGTCATACACGCCAAAGACATGAAATCAAGAAATGATTTCAAATGGGAGATTGAACAACAAGGAAAGTTTATCAGGGCAAGTATCTACAAGGTACACGTCTTAAACTTATAGTATAATTAGTAATATGCAACAAACACATAGTGAATAATAGTTGCCTATAGAAAATAAAACTTGGAAAACCTGGATAGGATTCTTATCCAGGATGATGTTTCCAAGAGAAATTCAGTAGAGATATGTATTATTCACAGTCGTGAATAATAAGACAATAACTGAATTTAGTTTAAATATAAACTTGGACGAAAATAATCATCCAAGTAAGTATTCTCAATATAGATCCTATTGAGAAAAGTAATGATCACATCAACGAATGTGATTGCATAAATAGGTATAAAAAGGGACATTTTATATGTTCAAGGATAAAACGGGTAAAACTAATAATTGTTAATTGACAATTAAATAAAGTTTTACCAAATGAAATCATAAAAATGAAATAAATCGAGAGATTACTTACATGGGACGTGATGTGTGTAGTATCGTTTTGTGACCCAAATGAGTCAATCATAAGAGTTCTTATCTGTTTCAGCGGCGGAAACAAAGAAACAGACTTGGAAAACAGCTTGTTTCACTTCAAAATGTCTTGTGTTATCGATTTAACAAGTTTTCAGATCAAACGACACATCGGCAGCACTTCGGTACCGGAAACATGAAACTTACAAATGATTTCGTGTGAGAGCTATATATAGTGGAGGTGATTCCGCTTGAAAGTGGCAGTGTCCATTTCAAGCGGAATTAGCCATGTTAATTTCGCTTAAAACTGCACATGTCACTTTCAAGCGGAATTAGCTCAAACACACTCAAAACCCTTTTTCTCGTACACCGCGCCCTGATCTAACAATTTCTAGTACAAGACTCGATACAAGACGAAGTCGACAGACGTAATACACCAACAGACTCCCCTCGGATGTTGACGAGTCTTCAGTGTCGAGTCTTCAACGTCTTCAGTCTTCATCAGTCTTCGGGCTTCTCTTCAAAATATCTGACAGTGTAAGCATCATCAACCTTTTATTGTATTTCCCAGGATCAAATTCTTGGCTTTATTCCTCATAGCTTCTCTTCTCTAACAGACTCCCCCTCAAGTTGTACTGAGATCGTAGTCTGGCTCAAACTCTGCTCTTACATTTATAGGTTCAAGAATCACAACCTGGCTCTCTCATAGCCATAACCTGCACATTCTCTACCCAAAACATAAGTTTCATAAAAGATAAAATATAACCAATTTAGAAACTCTGCTAAACACTTGATAACTTCAGATCAAAACATCAATTAAAGATATAACAATTTTAATTTCTGATGACCACTTGTATGAATAACATTTTTCAAAACCACATACACTCCCAAACCTGTTCGTCATGTTTAGCACTTGGGATTTTGAAAATCAGTTTTTCAACATCAATTGTCTAAAATCTTTTTGAATTTTTCAAAAATTTATGCTAAAACACACCGAAAATATTTTTGGATTTTTGATATAAAATGAAATGCAGTAAAGAAATATCTATATACAATATTTTTGTGAGTTTGCGTAAGAGGATCATATCAGTTTATGAAACAAATCACCAACACCGTTAAGCTTTAAACATTTTAAGTTCTAAACGATTCACTAAGATTGTCAGTATACTGATCCACTTAAATTTTAACACAAAGTTCAACTGTTTCGAGATACGAGATTAATGTTTTAAGAGACTTAAACTTATTCGCGTGTCCCACCTCAGAATATACTCCCGTATCCAGATCCCAATATTCAGTCTTACAGGTGAGTATATGTAACAACCCTCAGTAAAACCAACACTCTTATAATATTTCCGACACTCTAGTATATTTTAAAATACCCTTATATGTCTTTAAATATACCCCGTATATGAAAACCGAGCCCAAATTATGTTATAGTATTTAAAATAAATTAAAAACAATAAAATTATAAGTTGAGGCGGGCCGCGTAGGATTCCACCCCAACTTTACGTGGGCGGTATGAAGGTGTAGACCAGACTTCACTGATTTCTTTAGTTCAGGCGGGCCGCGTAAGCTCACCTTAACTCTTACGCGGGCCGCTAGAGATCATCAAACGCGGAGACATCCTAGGCCGACACGTGTCGACATTGTGGCGGACCTACATATCGAATCAGCTAAGCTACGCGTTGACCCAGCTTTGACGTGGGCCGCGTAAGCCTTAGCTTACCTTTACGCGGGACGCGTGAGGGTCGGGTTTTGCAACTATATAAACAGGCCATCGGGTTTCACTTTCCGTCGCTCACATCTTTCTTTCTAAACGAATTTCTGAAGATATAAGCATTATAGTCGGGTATTATACCCCTAATTAGCGAGGCTCTGCTCCGTTGTAAGTATTATAACCCCAGTTTTGTAATAGATACGCTGCCCGATTGATTTAGGGTTCCGTAACAACTGTCGTGGTTCTGCCCGACGTAGTTGTTGGAATGCCGTCTCGGGGAGGGTATAATTAATATTTCCAAAGGGTTATAATACTAACCAATGTACATTTGTATAAATTATAGATTATATCCAGGAAACCCTTACGCGAAGTCTAAGATAGCAATGTGAGTTTATCCTCTTTTTGATAACCTTTTTGTAATGTTTTACAAAACCTTAAATGTTTTACAATGTGATTAAGCGGTGATTGAGTCTTTGTAGTTCTTCAATTACTTCCGGTATGTTGGGGTTTTGTATACAAAATTTACTATACTGTGAGTAGTAAGTCGGGATGACAATACGTTACCATTGGACAATGAGTTAGCCAATGGGTAATATGACCCACAAGTCAGGGTTGACAGTACTAATGGAGTAATTGTGTAGAAATAAACAATGTGATCGCTCTCAATACTGTTTTAATTAATAAATTATTTCCTGATTAAACTGGGATTCACTCACCAGTATTTCCCACTGACAAATATTTTTAAAACGCGTTTCAGGTAACCCTATGTGACAGCCAATTAGTAAAAAGCCAGCTGGAGAGCACTGAAGGCTTGGGGAAAATGTGGCTATAAAAGTTACCTAATAAACGATGTTTTAAATTCAATAAAATAGGGTTTATCCCTATAAATTGTATTATAATAAGAAACTTGGGTTTTACCCATGTGATTATCAATATTAAATGAGGTGGTTTTACTCTGATAAACATTTCCTAACTACGGTCCTGATGTAAATTCCGCTGCAAGATTAAATAAATGATACCACCGAAACTCTGAGATCGCGTCCGCCCGTTCCTGGGACAGATAAGGGATCGGGGGTTGCGACAGAAGGTGGTATCAGAGCCTAGCCACTGGTCTGAGCCAAAGAAGTGTTCTGCTGACACTTATATTTTAAATTTTATGTTAGGAAATAATGGAAAGATATGCATAACTGTATTTAGTTGTTATGTGTTATTTGACTATCTGTTAGTTTACAGTGTGAGTGATCAAGGACCCTCAGACATGAATCGTCAGTTGTCTGATTCCCCTAGAATTGAAGGTACCTCATCACAGCCTGCCCTTTCTGGGTATTATGCTGATCAGGAAGAAGGAGTGTTTGCTTTTAAAGCTCAGTCAGAAGAGCCATTCCCTCATAAGAAACGAGGATGGTTCAGTAAGGAAGCCTTTGCCCGTAGGAAAAGAATGCGAAAATTACAACAGCAAAGAGTTTTAGCAGCTGCTAAGCGAAAGACAGATGCCCATACAGAGGATATGCTAAATAGAAGCCTAGCTAATTTCCATATCCTAGCTACAACTGCTGCTGACCCGAGTCTGGAACAACTAGTAGCCCCACAACCACAAAACCCAGAACAACCCATGGAGATAGAAAACCCTGAAAACCAAGTGGAGATGCATGACTTTAACCCAGAAGAAATTCCTAGGGTACCTGCACCAAACCCCCTAGATCCAAATTACGACCCCTGGTGGGACGACAATAGGGATTTTGTGCATCGTTACCCTATTCAGGAAGATACAACCATAGGAGCCTACCCAGGTATAGACCCTTTAGATCCCTATTACCACGATGAATACATCAGGGAAATCTTAGAAGATCCTTACCGATTTTCAGGCACTTTCACCCCCATATCAGGAACCAGCACCCCAGATTCCGAACCCAGTCCTAGAACCTGCACCCCCAATGAGTGCAGAAAACGTGCAAGAACTTAGGACTTTTGGAGAAGAGATTTTAGAAAGCAGTGAGAGAATGCGTCAGGTGGGAGAGCGTCTCGTATGGAAATACGATGAGCGCAATATGGATTTTTGGATGAATCCATACCCGTGAATGTGATGGTAGAAACGGTAATAGTAATAATAATAATAAAATAAAATTATGTGTGTACGGATGCATAGTACTATTAGTGAAAAAAAAATTCTGCTGGTATTGTAATCTTTATTTCAGTGCTAGTGTGTAATAGACGCCTAGTATATGAAAATAGAGTACAAGTCGCAATGATCGACGTTTTTGGCTAGATGCGTGTTATGAGAATTGCGATATTACCTATTATCTTGTTATATTAATATGGGGTAAATGTTTAAAATTCGGATGGCCGATTACGGAAATCAAGGAAATCTGAATAATGATAACCAGAGTAACATTAACGTGGTTAATGAGAATCCGAGCATCAATAACAATGGAAACCAGATGGATAATAGTGTCGTTCAACACATAGTGGCACAAGGAATCATAGATGCCATGCCATTTATTATTCAAACTATTCAAGAAGCGAATAATAAAAGTAAACATAGCAGTAAGCGACCAATCGAACCAGAAAACAGGGTGAACAATGGACCTGTACTTCAAGTGCCCATTCCCAAAAGAAGAAGAACCATGCCTTATGGTTGTTCTTATAAAGAATTCTGGTCTTGTAAACCAATGGAATTCTCGGGCAACAAAGGGGCCATTACAGCTCTACGCTGGATAGAGAAGACTGAGGCAGTCTTAAGAATAAGCAAGTGTGCTAAAGAAGATAAAATATTGTTTGCTTCTAATCTGTTTAAGAATTCAGCACTAGAATGGTGGAACACTATCCTCCAATCAAGAGGAAGTGATAGAACTTACAATATGGAATGGGAAGAATTTAAGAACATAGTAGAAAGGAAATTATGCCCACCCAATGAAAAAGAACAAATAGCAAATAAATTTCTAAATCTTAGGATGACTGGTGTGGATAGTAAGGGATACACTAAAATATTCTTTGAATATGCTAGAATAGTGCCAACCCTTGCTTCACCAGAACCAGTGTTGATTTCCCGTTATATTTGGGGATTAATTGGAGAGATAAGACATGTAGTCAAGGCAGCTAGACCTCAAACCATATAAGAGACTGTAGAACTAGCCAATACCTTGACAGATGAACTAGTCCGTACTAAAGAAGAAGACCAGAGGAAAAACCTAACCCAAAGGCATACCCAAGAATTCCGCTTTAGGAATTTTAACCGTAGGAATATGGGTTCTACCTCTGCACCTTTCTGCAAAGTCTGCAAGAAAAAGCATTCGGGAAAATGCTCCACTCTTTGCAATTATTGCAAGATGCCAGGGCACAAGGAAGAAAATTGCAGGAAGAAATCCAGTAATGGGTTATGCTACAATTGCGGGGAAAAAGGTCATATCAGGCCAAACTGTCCAAAACTAACCCCAGCTGCAAACAACAAGAATACTAAAAATGCTAGAGCATTTGTTCTGACTGCAGATGAAGCCAAGATGATTCCAGATGTCATAGCTAGTACGTTTTTAGTTAATGATATGTTTGCTAAAGTATTATTTGACTCTGGTGCAAACCAAAGTTTTATTAATACATCATTTTGCAAATTTCTAAATCAGTCATTAACTAAACTACCACAAGAATGTCTAGTAGAGATCGCTAATGGAGAAACTGTTAGGATTTCTGAAATCTTGCAGGGAGCAAGAATAGAAATTTTAAATCAAGAATTTGTGGCAAACCTGTATCCCATGAATCTGACAGGATTTGATGTTGTTTTAGGAATGGATTGGTTAATAGCCAATAAAGCCAGTATTTTATGTGATCAAAAGTCAATTCAAGTAAAATCACCAAAAGGTAAAATGATCACAATTAAAGGAGATAAACCATCTAGAACTACAAAATTCATTTCTGTAATGAAAACTGCAAGCTATATAAGAAAAGGTTCCATAGTGTATATGATTTCCATAATCACTAACCCTAAAGGAAAAGAACTAAAAGACATTCCAGTAGTGTCTCAGCTTTCAGATATCTTTCCAGAAGAATTACCAGGACTACCTCCAGACAGAAAAGTTGAATTCAGAATTCACCTGCTACCAGGAACAGAACCAATTGCCAAAGCACCTTATCGTTTGGCACCTGCAGAAATGCAAGAATTGAAGAAACAATTAGACGAATTGTTAGAGAAGGGATTATACAACTGAGTTCGTCGCCATGGGGAGCACCGATACTATTTGTTAAAAAGAAGGACGGATCAATGCGTATGTGCATTGACTATCGTGAATTAAACAAGGTCACGATTAAGAATCGGTACCCATTACCGAGAATCGATGATCTGTTTGATCAACTGCAAGGAGCTCGATTTTTCTCTAAAATCGATTTAAGGTCAGGATATCATCAATTAAAGGTACAGGAAGAGGACATTCCTAAAACCGCCTTCAGAACAAGGTATGGTCATTATGAATTTACTGTCATGCCATTTGGTTTAACCAATGCCCCAGTTGCATTTATGGACATGATGAACCGAATATGTAAGCCATATTTGGATAAATTCATAATTGTTTTCATAGATGATATTCTCATTTACTCTAAGAGTAAAGAAGATCATACAAAGCATTTGCACGCACTTTTAAGTTTATTAAGAAAAGAAAAGCTCTACGCAAAATTTTCTAAGTGCGAGTTTTGGTTAGAACAGGTACAATTTCTCGGACATTTCGTCAATCATGAAGGAATTCATGTAGATCCAACAAAGATTGAAGCGATTACTAAATGGAAAACCCCTGAGTCACCAACTGAGGTTAGAAGTTTCTTAGGATTGGCCGGTTATTATAGAAGATTTATTCAAGATTTTTCTAGGATAGCCATTCCTTTAACTAAGTTAACCTGTAAATCTGTTAAATTTGAATGGGGATTAAAACAAAAAGAAGCATTTGGAATCCTTAAGCAAAGATTAACCCATACACCCATACTAGCGTTACCAGAAGGAACTGAAGGCTTTGTAGTCTATTGTGATGCTTCTAAGTTAGGTTATGGATGTGTATTAATGCAACGTCAGAAGGTTATAGCCTATGCATCCAGACAACTTAAGAATCATGAAGAAAATTATTCAACCCATGATTTAGAACTAGGAGCTATAATTTTTGCCCTTAAGATTTGGAGACATTACCTTTATGGTAGTAAGTTTACCATATTCACTGATCACAAGAGTTTAATATATGTCTTCAGGCAAAAGGAATTGAATATGAGACAAAGACGTTGGATGGAATTTCTTAGTGATTATGATTGTGATATCCAGTATCATGAAGGAAAAGCAAATGTAGTGGCAGATGCTTTAAGTCGAAAGTATCATGAAAAACCAAAAAGGGTACGTTCTCTTAAATTAAATCTGCAAGTAGATTTAAATGATCAAATAAGAGAAGCACAAGAATCAGTAATCAAGGAAGATACTGAAAAGCTAAAAGGTATGTTAAAAGAATTAGAACAAGGAACAGATGGAATTTGGAAATTCCATAAAAAGAGAATGTGGATACCTAAATTAGGAAACTTACGTTATCGTATTTTAGAAGAAGCCCATAAATCTAAATACACGATGCATCCAGGAAGTGATAAAATGTACCAGGATTTAAGGAAAAATTTCTGGTGGATAGGAATGAAAAAGGACATAGCAGCCTATGTTTCTAAATGTTTAACCTGTTCACAAGTCAAAGCCGAACATCAGAAACCCTCAGGTTTGTTACAGCAATTAGAAATGCCAGTATGGAAATGGGAATTAATAACAATGGATTTTGTTACCAAATTGCCCAAAACAAAGAAAGGTGATGATACAATCTGGGTGATTGTAGATAGACTAACCAAGTCAGCCCATTTCCTACCAATGAAAGAAACTTTCAGTATGGAACAATTAGCTAAATCGTATGTAAATGAAATCGTTTCTTTACATGGAATACCGTTATCAATTGTTTCTGATAGGGATAGTCGATTTACCTCTCATTTTTGGTCAAGTTTCCAAAAGGCAATGGGAACTAAGTTAAAACTAAGCACAGCTTATCATCCTCAAACGGACAGACAAAGCGAAAGAACAATTCAAACAATGGAAGACATGCTTAGAGCTTGTGTAATTGATTTTGGAGGTAATTGGGACGATCACTTACCTTTAATAAAATTTTCTTATAATAATAGTTATCACACAAGTATCAATGCTGCACCATTCGAAGCACTTTATGGACGAAAGTGTCGAACCCTAGTCTGTTGGGCAGAAATTGGGGAAAAGCAACTATCTGGACCTGAGATAGTACAGGAAACAACCGACAAGATTATTCAAGTCAAGGAATGACTGAAAACAGCACGTGATCGACAGAAGAGGTATGTTGATAACTGACGAAAACCTTGGAGTTTCAAGTAGGAGAAAAAGTATTATTGAAATTCTCTCCTTGGAAAGGAGTGGTAAGATTCATCAAAAGAGGAAAGCTAAGACCCAGGTATATTGGACCTTTTGAGATTATTAAAAGAATAGGACCTGTAGCCTATCAGCTACAACTGCCAGAGGAAATGGCAGGTATACATGATGTGTTTCATGTATCTAATCTCAAAAAGTGTTTAGCTGATGAATCCCTAATAATATCTCTTAAAGATATAGAGGTAAATGAAAAACTCAAGTTTGTAGAAAGGCCTCTACAAATTGAAGACAGAAAAGTCAAGAATCTCAAACATAAGAGATTAGTTCTGGTCAAAGTAAAGTGGGACTCCAAAAGAGGACCTGAATACACATGGGAGCTTGAATCAGAAATGAAAAGGAAGTATCCGCACTTATTCCAGTAGATCTCGAGGACGAGCTCTAAAATAAGGTGGGGAGGATGTAACAACCCTCAATAAAACCAACACTCTTATAATATTTCCGACACTCTAGTATATTTTAAAATACCCTTATACGTCTTTAAATATACCCCGTATATGAACACCGAGCCCAAATTATGTTATAGTATTTAAAATAAATTAAAAACAATAAAATTATAAGTTGAGGCGGGCCGCGTAGGATTCCACCCCAACTTTACGCGGGCGGTATGAAGGTGTAGACCGGACTTCACTGATTTCTTTAGTTCAGGTGGGCCGCGTAAGCTCACCTTAACTCTTACGCGGGCCGCTAGAGATCATCAAACGCGGAGACATCCTAGGCCGACACGTGTCGACATCGTGGCGAACCTACATATCGAATCAGCTAAGCTACGCATTGACCCAGCTTTGACGCGGGCCGTGTAAGCCTTAGCTTACCTTTACGCGGGCCGCGTGAGGGTCAAGTTTTGCAACTATATAAACAGGCCATCGGGTTTCACTTTCCGTCGCTCACATCTTTCTTTCTAAACGAATTTCTGAAGATATAAGCATTATAGTCGAGTATTATACGCTTAATTAGTGAGGCTCTTCTCCATTGTAAGTATTATAACCCCAGTTTCGTAATAGATACGTTGCCCGATTGATTTAGGGTTTCGTAACAACTGCCGTGGTTCTGCCCGACGTAGTTGTTGGAATGCCGTCTCGGGGAGGGTATCATTAATATTTCCGAAGGGTTATGATACTAACCAATGTACATTTGTATAAATTATAGATTATATACAGGAAACCCTTACGCGAAGTCTAAGATAGAAATGTGAGTTTATCCTCTTTTTTATAACCTTTTTGTAATGTTTTACAAAACCTTAAATGTTTTACAATGTGATTAAGCGGTGATTGAGTCTTTGTAGTTCTTCAATTACTGCCGGTATGTTGGGGTTTTGTATACAAAATTTACTACACTGTGAGTAGTAAGTCGGGATGACAATACGTTACCATTGGACAATGAGTTAGCCAATGGGTAATATGACCCACAAGTCAGGGTTGACAGTACTAATGGAGTAATTGTGTAGAAATAAACAATGTGATCGCTCTCAATACTGTTTTAATTAATAAATTATTTCCTGATTAAACTGGGATTCAGTCACCAGTATTTCCCACTGACAAATATTTTTAAAACGCGTTTCAGGTAACCCTATGTGACAGCCAATTAGTAAAAAGCCAGCTGGAGAGCACTGAAGGCTTGGGGAAAATGTGGCTATAAAAGTTACCTAATAAATGATGTTTTAAATTCAATAAAATTGGGTTTATCCCTATAAATTGTATTGTAATAAGAAACTTGGGTTTTACCCATGTGATTATCAATATTAAATGAGGTGGTTTTACTCTGATAAACATTTCCTAACTACGGTCCTGATGTAAATTCCGCTGCAAGATTAAATAACTGATACCACCGAAACTCTGAGATCGCGTCCGCCCGTTCCCGGGACAGATAAGGGATCGGAGGTTGCGATAGTATACCTAGATGATATCTGTAAGGGGTTAAATTGCGTAGGCCGTGAGAGCTCAGGTCAGAACTTCCGTTCAGCAGAGAGATGACGGCTTCAACTTTTGGTGGTTCCCCTTTAGAGGATCTTTTTTACAACAGCACATGATTAGCATTTTTCAATGTTTCATCATTTTTTATGCTGAGGGCAGGCTATATTTCAAGCAAGCGTAAAGTATTCTCCGGGGACTAGGCCATTGCTTCCGCAAAATCAAAAGTCCCGGGATAATACCCCAGATATCACTAAGCATAAAGACCTAGTATCTCAGAAAGAGGGGTCTTTCAAACAAGATTTTGGGGGTTACCCATATATCCGAGAGATGTTACCCACGATATAAGCAAGTTTGAAATTTAGGTTTATATCTCATCACAATCTACTAAATGTGCAAAAACCTACTGGCACATCATCAGTGAGACCGTTTATCACATTTTGACTTTCCATATCTTTAGCATGTTGTGATAGTCCACTGATGTACTATCATTTCCTCTTTTTCACAACAAAACTCATTTTTGATTTTATCATGTTTTTGACTTTTTCACATTTTCTAATGTTTTTGGATTTTCTGAAATTTCTTACTCCCCCTAAAATTCAAAATCATTTAAAGGAAATTTGAAAAGAAACTGTACAAGTAAAGTGACAACTAATATCAAATCACTTCAGATCTCCATCCACTTGGTATAAACAATCAGAACTCCCCTTTTCAACAAACTATTTTCCCATTGTGATTTCAAAACACTTAAGTTTGTTTTAATCAAATGGTTTTTCAGGAAAATAAGTTTCGTTGATTTTACCACTTGTAAGTTAGGGGTTCATCACATTGTTTCTCAATCATTTGTAGGAAAAAAAACAAGTACAATTTAATGTCCTTGCTTTACCACTTGTAAGTGAAAACCTTCTTCAATCACCTGTAGTTTCACTCATCAACCATACCATTTGTAAATCAAAATATAACATTTAAAGATATCACTTGTAGATTTACCAAACATATTCAAGAATGATGCCGATTCCTGCTCCACACTTACCAACCTGGGAGCTCCGGCAAGTCCGGATTTCAGTTAGGAAGTACTTTCCCCCAAGCCTGACCAGCCTTGGGAGATTCTGGTACACATCTATCCCACCAACATTTTGATTTATAAAATTCTTTTGCACCCTTCACTTTCCCATCAACCATTTTACCAAAAATATGTTTTACTTTTCCATTAAACACCTTTTCAGCATCAAATTCTTTCTTACCAGCAAAGAATTGATCTGAAATTTCAACCTTCCCAACTTTCAATTTCAAACATTCTTTTGTTAATGGTGGAAAGTTTTCATCGTTCATCTCAGGAACGAAATTCTCATTCTTTTTCTCAACAGATGACTCCTCTGATTTTATGGAATCAGATTCATTGTCAGAACTTGAATCAGATTTAACAACCCATTTTTGTTTATTCAAATCAACTTTTCTTTTGTAAAAACATTTTGAAACATCACCAGTTTCGAAAGTTGAATTTTCAAACACTTCAGATTTCTCAGTTGATTGTTTCTTTTCATCAACACATTTTCCTTTCAATTTTGAGTTAAAAGAAACTCCCTGTTTCGTGTTGTTGAACTGTTGGCAATTCCAAGCAATATGTCCAACCTTTTGACATTTAAAACAGGTTCTTCTGTCAACTCTTGGAGCAAATTTCTTCACATTCTTCTTTATTTCAGCAAGAAACTCTTGATTTGACTGTTTCCAGAATGGTTTCTTCTGCTCTTCTTCAGAACTTCCTCCTGCAACAAATTTTGTTTTTGGTTTATAATTTTTCTCATTTTTATAATTTTCCGAAGAACTAAAACCTAAGCCTTGCTTTTTGAAATTACCGTTATGGTTTGGTTTTTTTCGATAAGCTGAACCAGAACTGTAACCCTTTTTCTTGTTCAATCTCTGTTGAACTCTTGAAGTGTACTTTTTAGGTTTTTCATGAAGATTTAAATCTTTTATTTCAGAAATATTAATTTCTGTTAATTTGAAAACCTGTTTGATCATTTCAGATTTGACACTTCTTATTGGAAATTCCTCATCAGAATATAATTTGTCTGAATCATTCAAAGTATATGCCACTTTGATTGGTTCGTCATTCAAATTAGATTTTGATAACAGGAATTCTTTATTGTAAACCCTTTTAACCGGTGAACTCGGACTCTTTTCTGACGAACTCGAACTTTCAGATTTAGACTCCGGTTTTGACTCTTCATCCATATCCAACACCTGATCGACCATTTTCTTTAACAATCCAGACTCATGATCAGTGTCAGACGCTGTGAATGTGACATCAATATTGTCTGGTAACTCATCAATGGTTACAGACTTTAACTTTATGTTGACTTCCTTTTTTAGACGCTCCTCGTTAGGATTCCTGGGGGAATAACTCTCATAGATTGGAGGCGGACACTTGTTATACTTGACACTTTGTTTCTTACCAGCGTCTGTGTCTTCCGTCTCTTTATCTTTAAACGCTTCAAGACCTGCAACAGTAGGATAAACTCGATCAATCAAATAATCACATGTTGTATAACTCAACAGTAACCTTTTGATTCTTTCACTTTCAATCTTTTCGAGTTCCAATTCTTTCTTCAACTGTGCACAATCTTCAATGTACTCATTAATAACCTTCTGCTTTGACATTAATGTTGAGTTCATCTTTGTCATAGCAGCTTCAATTTCTGAATTTGTTTTTTTTTTCAAACCATTTACTGTGTTGTTCAGGACATCATATGATTCCTTCACATACTTCACATCAGACAACAAATTTTCTTTCAATTCCAGTTCACTGATCTTCTTGTCTTTCTCCTCACAATCTTTGCAAGATTCCAAACATTTCGAACAAGATTTAATAACCTCAACTATCTTTTCAACCTCGACAACCTTCTCAATTTCAACAATTTTTTCTACCTCGACGATTTTCTCAACTTCGACGAGTTTTTCAACTTCGACTAACTTTTCGACCTCAATAATTTTCTCTACCACTTTCTCCACTTCAACGATTTTTTCTACTACTTTCTCAGTTACTGGTTCAACATTTGCTTCTCCAGCTTTCATTTTTGCCTTTTCATCAGCTAGTATTCTTGTTGCTTCCAACTCTCTCATCAATTTGGCAATCTTCTTCTGATTCAGCAACTCAACTTTATCTGCAAAAAACAAATTAAAACTGTCAGGATCTATACCTTTTCTTGCTTTGTTAAGATATTCTTCCTCATCATCGGTATCAATATCACTTCCTAAATCTGGAAAAATCTGTATTCTTTTCTGACTAGATTTGACTTCATCTTCATCCAGAATTCTAGCAACAAGACCTGAACCAGGTGGAATGTATTTATCCCAGCTAAATCCCTCTGCAACAAATTCATCATCTTGATCAATTATACCAAAATAAGCTTTCTTATTTGCATCTTCGATCATTCTAGCATGAGCAGTTTTTGGTTCATTTTGTTGAGTAATCTGATGAAAAATTGATTTCTGATAATAATTATTCTTTCCAAACTGATCTTGTCTTCCATCAGCTTCTTTGTTTTTGCATTCACGCTTAAAATGACCTTTTTCATGACAACGAAAACATGTAACCTTAGATTTGTCAAAACCTAAGGGTGAAGTAGACAATTCATGAAGGTCATTTCTTCCATTAACTTATGTGAATTTTTCTGCTCTTCGAACAACACTGGCTAAACACCACTTCACATCCATCAACTCAAGTTCCTCTGCATCAATCTGGTCATAATCCTCTTTAGTAAGCATCGGATTTCCAATTCTGCCAGCAATCAAACTTTCATAAGATTCCAACATAGCAACAAGTGATGCCATGTGTTGCTTGGCTATTTCTGGAGATAAATTTTGACCATTTTGAATGTTCAAAGTGACATTGCACTGCAGATTTGTTGAGTTCTGTCTTTGAGGACTTGATGTTGTATGATTTGGATCAAAGCTTGAATACGAAGACAAAGATCCACCACTTTGATTCACAGTACTTCCATTTGATCCAGAAGAACTATCAGCATTGAACCCAGTTTGAATCTTTGGGCTAGGGCTGGGATTAGCCTCAAACTTGTTCCCTCTGTAATATAAACTGACATCTTGTTGAGCATTTGGATTCTTCATGATTGCCGTTTTCTGAATATCCAACTCGTGCTCTTCAATCTTTTGAATAAACTGTGCCAGATTCATATTTTCTGATTTTCTCATGTGTTTCACAATCAATAGATAAGTTCCCCATTTTTGTTGTGGTAATGCATCAGCAAGTTTATCAACCCATTCATCATCATCTTTATTAATGTCCAATCTTCCCATTTCCAGTACCAGGTGACAATATCTATCAATGGTCATCTTAGTTGTTTCATGATCGAAAGCTACAAACATATCGAATGATTTCTTCAATAAAGCTTTTTTTGTTTTTAATCATATCTGCACTTCCTTTGAACTTTTGAATCAACGCATTCCAAATCGATCTAGCAGTATCCTCATGTTGAAGCAAGACAAAGATATCTTCCTTTACTGCTTGTTGTAGAAGACTAATCATCATTTTCTCACTTGTATACTTCAATTTATCACTCTCTGAAAAATCACAAAAAGCTTTTTTAAGCCCACGCTCGTTTTTCGGTTTCTCGTAGTCTTTGTTTAAAGCACACCATGCATCAAACTTATATGCTTGCACCCAGTTCTCAAATCGATTTTGCCAACCTTTAAAATCTTCAATGAACATTAGCTTAGGTGGTTTTTGGTAAGTTCCTATCTCATTTTCACTGTACAATGTTTCGACAGCTGTAACTGGTGCAATCAGTGTAGCAAACGCATTGTAGAATTCTTCTTCCATGATTCGGCAAATTGTTTCACAAACACAAGTCTCAAAAACACAGTTTCACACGGAATACAGATTCAAACAGAATCAACACTCAAACGGAATCACCTTTGAACCGAAATAACCCTTTGAAGCGAAATAACACCCTCAACCGAGATTACTTTGAAGCGGAATCACTGATTTCGTGTGAACCAGCACACTTTCAAACGGAATATCAATTTGAAACGAAATTAACTAATTTTGCTTGAAACTTCTCAAACGGAATTACACCCTGAAGCGGAATCAGGTCATTTCAAGCGGAATTAGATGTACTTTTCAAGCGAAATAGCAAGTTCAAGCGGAATCAAGTCCTAATCTCGTTTGAAATGCTACTGACGTCATTTTTTTCGATCTGGTTTTCAAACGGAATTACAATTTTTACCAATTTTAATCCGAATTAAGGTCCAATATTTTCAAGGATCCGTTAAAACACTGTTTCGCTTATAATGTGTGAAATTCAGACCATTTTGACCGTAAAAACTTGTGAATTTTGTAAAAGAAGGTGTAGAAGTCAGATAATATGGCTGTTTTGGCAAGAACTCTTCTTCCTGAGCTCTGATACCACTTGTAGGATCGTTTTGTGACCCAAACAAGTCAATCAGAAGAGTTCTTATCTGTTTCAGCGGCGGAAACAAAGAAACAGACTTGGAAAACAGCTTGTTTCACTTCAAAATGTCTTGTATTATCGATTTAACAAGTTTTCAGATCAAACGACACAACGGCAGCACTTCGGTACCGGAAACATGAAAGTTACAAATGATTTCGTGTGAGAGCTATATATAGTGGAGGTGATTCCGCTTGAAAGTGGCAGTGTCCATTTCAAGCGGAATTAGCTATGTTAATTTCGCTTGAAACTGCACATGTCACTTTCAAGCGGAATTAGCTCAAACACACTCAAAACCCTTTTTCTCGTACACCGTGCCCTGATCTAACAATTTCTAGTACAAGACTCGATACAATACGAAGTCGACAAACGTAATGCACCAACAATGTGGTAATTATAATAAGGTCATGCGTGCCATGTGTTGATCGCTTACTCTGGCCAAGTAAGTAATGAACACATGATACCATGAGCTTCTTATAATGAGCAGAGTTATGTCTGATGTGGTAAGGTCGAGAAGAATGAAAAAGTTAAAAGAACCTTGGGGTCAAGAAATTTTATGGGCATACTAGTATAAATGGTTTTCAAGGGAACCATAAAAACGATGTATGGCACGCATAGAAATAAATGATCCAAGGGAATTCATGAAATAAGTCAATTTGGATAAAAGAGCCATGGTTGACAACAAGGGGCATATAAAACCAAAGTATAAATGAACCATAGGGTCATAGAAACGAAGGTATTGCTCATACAAAAAGACGATCGAAGTCATTGACTTGGTCGTAGTAAAGAAAGGATGATGATAATAATCATCATTTAGAAATTAGAAAGACCATCAAGTATAGTCACATAAAGAATAAAGGTTTGGTTAAATAAAGCGATTGATTTCGCTAAGAAAACCAAACAAGTTAAAATGAAGTTTAAATGCATACCCAAAGGGTTGCATTAATAATGACTTCAGTAAATCACCCGGTTGATGGGTATGAATTTAAACACATGCGTAAACCGAGAGACGGGAACGTGGATTGAAAATCAAAGGACTCGGATTATGAGTTATGACCAAAAGACTATAAAATTTCGTAAATAGAAATTTTGAATTAATATGTTCAACTATTTGAGGTTGAACGGGTTAAATAAAGAATAAAGTTTGATTGTTTATAAGTGATGGATTTCACATTAACAAGTCAAACGGATTGAATACGATATAATGCCAGATGGCATAAGTAAGCGCAAGCCAGATAACAGTAGCATTAAACGCAAAAGAATAATGAGCCCGATAATGGGACATAATTCAATACATCAAATATCCCCACACTTACTCTTTTTTCGTCCTCGAAAAAGAATTATGCAACGGAATCAGAGACGAATAATCACTTGAGTCAAAAAGTATTTATATCTTATTAAAACCAAGACTTGCGTTAGCAGCGATTGCGAATATACTTGTCCCTTTAAACCCGAATCTAATTCTAAGCCCTTATCATGTAAATTTAATTTAAGTGCGGTCAATCCACCTAGGGTCTCACACTAGAATTTACGGTCCACCTACTCCCACCTCAAGCTTATAGGACTAAGAGAACGATCACTGGACCAATTCCCAACCGTCTTATATCAAAACCAAGAGAGTTTACAATCAATTTTTTTTCTTTTTCCATTTTTTTCGCTTTTTTTTTTTCGTGAGACTAGACGATGCTTTCCCTAACCAAGAGGCAATCCGGCTGTAGAGTCGTTATCCCCAACCACAGATTACTTAGGTTTCGGTACTTTTTATTTTTTTCTTTGCACGATCGATTTCACACACCCTAGCGGTAATCTTGCTGTAGAGTCGCTATCCCCAGCTCAGACTACATAGGAATGCATTACTTTCATTTAGTTTCTAGCTCACTTCTTATTCTATTTTTTTCCGCATGATCACAAACTCTAACAGTTTTAATTTATAACGGTGCCCCTTATACTATTATTGGCAGTTTTAATTTCCCATATCACCCAGGCGAAAACCCATTAGCAGACCGACAATTAAGGTATATTAGATCAAAGGGACTTAAAACCAAACCCGGGCCTATCCACATATCCCTAACTAGACGCAAGCTCGATTTATTATAATCTCATATTATTATTATTCGAACCCAAGCAAAAATTCACCTTTTCTATCATTTTCCATTTTATTTGCAAACTTCTCATATCGAAGGACATTTTCTGATTTTTCAAATTTTTTTGGTTTTTTAAATTTTTTAATTTTTTTTTATTTTTCAATATAGGACTCGATTATTTACATGCATCTCATCCCCACACTTAAAGATTGCATTGTCCCTAATGCAAGAATGGAAAAACGACTCACTACCTAACAACTACTAGACTACTAACGAACTACTAAATAACTAGACGACGAAATAAATAAAAAAAATACAACAACAACAACAAAAAAGGAAACGACTTAGCTGATATGTGAGACTGTCAAAGTGCCAGTCATTTCCACATAAGCCCTCCAATTCGAAACGTGCTCAGCAAACAACTCAACCTCGGACACGCAAACGAAAGCGGCTAACACAATCAACCTATCTGAATCAAACACTACCAAAACATATCATCATGTATATATCAAAAGCATCAATAGTTCAGCAGTTTCATCACATCAACCAACCCATCCATCCCTAACCAACCTGTTTAAAGTATATGAATATCAATACAGACCAAAAGTGAGGATCAAAACAGCATAAAAGAAAAATAATCAGCAAAAGATATAAACGTCAGCTGCTGCTCTGCATCCTCGTGCAATCCCCACACTACTCCTCACTATCCACTATCGGACTCGTGACTGCTCTCCTAAAATACCTGAAATGGAGGCTCCGGATCAGCCTGTGCACCAACACCAGCCTGGCCCTCCTGCCCTGGCCTGAAGTAATCCGGAATCCTCATGCTCTGAACAGTCATCATATAACGAAGAACATCATCCTGCCTCGACTGACCCCTCTGAAGTGCCTCAATCAACTGCTCCAGCCTGTCAAATCTCTGCTCCACATAGCCAGAGAATGACTCCAAAGTAAGAGGCTCAGGTAGAGGGTGTCTCCTCTGGGACTGACGTACTGGCCGCTCGTGTACCTGTGGTGGCTGCTGCGTAGGGCTCAGTCTGAATATTGACATCCTCAGCTGGTCGTACCTGTGGTGTCTGAACATGTGGACCCTCTTTGATCGGCTCCCAGCCGTAGGTTTCCTGCCACGACACTATGCCTGCCTTCTGCAGGTCTTGCAACCCAAACATCGCTGTCGTGGGCCCTCACGTAGAAACTCGGGGAGATACGTGTCAAATACCCCCAAATTCGCTACAATCCTAGTAATGTAGGGGCCCATATCCAACCCAGCTCTAATACCTCCTCTTCGACCTCTACTGAACGAATCTGCTAAGACAGTAGCCATATTAAATTCCTTTCCCTGCACTCTACACATCAGAATAAACAGTTCGATCCAATTCGCCTTATTCTCCCCCGACTTCCTACCCACAAGTGTAGTAGACAAGATCTTCAGCACATACCTATACACCGGATTACGAACCAATGTGATCCGATTCGTCAACCCAAACGGACGATTAGAAATCGTCTTCCAGAACTCCTTCAACTCAGTCCCACCAACACTACAATCCCTTGGTTTATTATACGCACCCCTCAAGTAAGTAGCAAACTCCGGTCTCTTCACCTCCTCTTCTGTATATAAACCCGAAACGACAGCAAACCTCGGCACATTCATCGCATACACTATCCTTCCAAAGCTAAATGATACAGCTGTGCCCTGCTCGAATTTACCCTCCTTATGCACCCAAGTGCTATGGAACTCTAGAACTAGCTCCTGATACTGAGGCTCTATGCAATTCATCTTATCAATCAATCTTTCACCCAAAAGGTCCCTCACTCCTGCTCTGCACCTATCTCTATTAACCAATTCCAATTAATAACCCGGTGTTGAAGTAGCTCAGTATCCTTCAGTTTTTCAAACTTATCATATTCGGGTGTATCTTCCTCAAACTTCAGAATCGGATGATCATCTCTGTGCATTTTCTGATCCGGAATAAAGTTAAACGTCGATTCATATTTGATTTTTCTCAATTTCGGATCATCAGCCGCTATTTGAATAATTGGAGTTTCTTGAGGAACCGGATCCTGCTGCGGTGCCGACTGACCCTTTCCGGTTTTCCTACCCTTTCCTCGGCGAGAACTACTAGCCATGCCTGCAAAACAGATAAATTTCAAGCCAAAACAAGCAGAAAATCAGTAAATAACAACTGTTTTTGGTATTTTTAGATTTTATAATAATTTTTTTTTATTTTTTTAGAAATTTTAGAACAGTAGCCGTATAGCATTACATTCGCGGCTACTTCTAACGCAAGCAGGTTACTTTTTTTATAATTGCTAAGTGGTGGTTAAACTTGTTGGTGCACACATCTGTCGACTTCGTCTTATATCGAGTCTTGGTTGCGTTACGGGTTTGATCAAGGATGATGTCATCATATTCAAAGATGACATCATAATAGTGACATCAAGGATGACATCACAACAATGACATCATCACAATCATATGATCAGAATGTTGATGTTTCGCTTGAAGACAAACTTAGTTGTTAGGTTTCGCTTGAAAATGTAATATTATATTGAAGGGTTTCGCTTGAAAGTTTAGTAGGTGTTTCGCTTGTATGTGTCTTCAAGCGAAACCAGGATGAGTATAAATAGAGTTGTGGTCTTGTCATTTGTAACAGATTTCTTAGAGTGATACCGAAGTGCTGCCGGTATACCTTTTGATTGTAAACGTTGTTAAATCAATATACACGAGGTTTAAATTGATATTCAAGCTGTTTCTACATTTGTTTCTTAGTTTCCGCCTCTGAAACGGATTAAATCTCTTCTGAACGACTCGTTTGGGTCACAAAATGATCCTACAAGTGGTATCAAAGCTCAGGAGGAAGAGATCTCGCAAAAACAGCCTGTTTTCGTCATTTTTTCTGTTTCTACACCATTCTTTTTCAAAAATTAAAATTTTTCACGGTTAAAATCGGCTCAAATTCTCACATATCACGCGTAATCATGTTTTAACAAATCCTGGAAAGTTTCAGAAGTAAAATCGTCTTAAAACTGGGTAAAATCATGAGTTTCGCTTGAAATCTGTTCGACTTTTGCTGATGTCATAGAACTTTCGCTTGAAATTTGGTGGTGTTTGAAGCGAAACACCGGCTTTTGCTTGAAATTGACCTGTTTCACTTGAGTTACCTTTCGCTTGAAAAAGTCACACCGCTTGAAAGTGTCTGTCAACAGTAATCTGCTTCATTAATTGTCTCGGAACTTTATGTTACGTGAATATAGACTGTTTGAGTGTGTACATTGATTTGTGTGTAACATTCTGATCGAGGTTGTCAATTAGTTGGGACAAGATATCACGAGTTCTTGTGTCAGTTTGCACGAGATGTTCAGAATCATTTGTTATTTCATGTGATATTGGTTTGTAGGGCAAGTATCATTACGTGAATCATGTGTTGAGTGTCAGTTTGCATGTGAAGATATGTATTGATTCATGTGATATTATCATTTCGGATCTTGAAAATTGAAGTTCTGGTTGCATCGGTTTGTTCATAGTCATTAAATGTTTGCATGTGATTCTCGTGAATTGGTATAATCGGTTCAATCATAAAATTGAGTAACATCACTTTTGTTGATTCTTGAATTAAAAGACAACAGCACTTGATTTCAGAGGTCCAATAGAATTGTTTTGGTATAAATTGTTGTCGGCAAATTTAAAAAAAAATTGGTTTACATATGATCTGATCAGTTAGTTTGGAGGTCCAATCAATTTGTCTTGAGTATTAAATTTTGTCGGTTCAGTGGGTTTAAGTATTTCAAAGATTAGCAGATCACATATTAAAATAGATAACCTGTTTTCAATATTGAAAGGCCCAATCACATTTTATTTATGATAATGTCAAGTGCAGCCCATTATGTGTCTCGGCCCTATCATGTATTAGTTCACCGGCCCACATGTTATAAACGGTCCAATTTTATGAGTTGTTGAATCATTGTCGGCTATAAATATTTGCTTGAGAATTGATAAAGTTTGTTGAATATTTTTAAACTGAATGCGCATGTGAAGTATTAAAATTGTTGTCAACCAGTTTTATATAGAGGCCCAAGGTTGGTATGTGTTTGAATTGAAAATCTTTTGATTTTGTGGTCACATCACTACTCCATCAGTTCAAGGTTGCAAGAGATTATCATTCTGTTTGATTTTGATTGAGACCACTTGAAATTTGAACCTGTCCGTTTGGAAGTCAGACAAGTTGTTTGGAAGTCCGGGTCGTGTGGTTTAGCCAGGTCATTGGAAAAGGACATAGCAGTTCGCACGTTTTGACATCAAACTCAATTCACATCAAATTCAGTCCGCACGGTGTGTCAATTTTCAGTCCGCACAGAATTATCATCAGTTTGAGTACCAGTGTTATTCTGTTAATCGATAAGTTTTTGAACTGATTGTTGTTTGTTTCAGGTGTTTTACGAGGTGAACCAGTTCGTTTGAAAGCTAGTTTGAGA
>JARYGA010011006.1:0-24379 GCA_030545235.1 Helianthus tuberosus
CTTATCCGCAATCAAACGGGCAGGTTGAGAGAACAAATAGAAGCATAGTGGAAGGCATAAAGACAAGATTGGGAAGATACGAAAGCAACTGGCTTGAAGAATTGCCTAGTGTCCTATGGGCAATTAGAACAACAGAAAAAACAAGCCATAAGAAAACACCTTACAGCTTGGTATTTGGATCCGAAGCTGTGATCCCTGCCGAAATAGGAGTTGTAACCCAAAGAATTGTCAACATGGATCCCGAAACAAACCAAAGAAAGACCATGTTGAATTTACAACTCCTAGAGGAAGCAAGAGATCAAGCCGCAATTCAAGAAGCCAAATACAAGCAACAAATGGAAGCTTACTACAACAAAAAAGTCAAAAACAAACGTTTCAAGCCAGGGGATCTGGTCCTCAGAAACAACGAAGCCAGCAAGAAAGAAAATCAAGGAAAGCTTGGCCCAAAATGGGAGGGCCCATACACCATCCTTGAAGCACACAAAGGTGGATCCTACAAGCTGGCTGATTCAGAAGGCAAAAGGCTTCCAAGGCATTGGAACGGCAAAACACTGAAAAGGTTCCATGTTTAAACAGAAAGTTTGGTTTGTATCAAAACGTATTTCAAGCAGGATTATGAATACCTTTTGTAAAAAGCAAGTATTGCTTTAATGAATGAAGTTGTTTTTATCAAACTTGTCTTTCTATCCCAAAATCAGGTTGAGAACCTAGCAAAAAACTCCATGGCAAGGGCCATGTAAGGGGATGAGCTCCCAGGCCACATCGCTCAATAGGTTCAAGGGTTGAATGAGCCTATATAAGGGGTGAGTTCCTAAATCAATACAACTCCATGAGACTTGTTAAGGAAAAATAAAATTGTCTCATAGACGGGTATAAGCAGCCTACACCAAATGTTCCCTAAGTCTTAGAAGAATTGCCTACAAAAAGGCTAAAAAACCAAAGGAAATGATTAAAAGGATAGGTGCCATCTCTTCTTGTTAAAAATGCCAAGGCTAAGTGTCTGCAGCACTGAACCCTTTTAGGTATAAAAACATAAGGGCAGCACAAACCCGACAAAGACAAAGTTACAAAAAGAACAAAGCAAATCCAAAAAGAACAAAGCCAATTGGACAAAATCACAAAGGTACAAACCAAGCCAGGACGCGAAACCAAAAAGCCTTCAAGGCTTCAAGCCACCCGGGCAATACCTCGAAACCTTAAAGGCTCCAACCTATTGACAGACAGCCAAAAGGCTTGGACGGTTAAAAACCAAATGAACTGCCTTGTCCAAAAGGCACAAGCATAAAACCATAATAAAAGGAAAATGGTTAAAACATAACATCATATAAAAGAAAGCCCTAAAAAGACTTTCAAACATAAGTTAGAAACAGGTCCTAATAACTTGCAAGCTTAAACTACTGTTCCAGCGGCCACAAAGGCCTTAAAACACAACCAACAGGAACCTTAAGGGTTCCTAATAACCTAATATTGTTCAAATTAACATTACAAAACATAAATTGTTTCAGTGCTAAGAAAGCTACGAATCAAGCGTCAACAAATTTGGAAACTCCAGAACCTTCGCCCTTAGCCTTCTTTGTTTTCTTCAACTTTTTAGTCTTCACACCTCCATCACCACCAATCGCCGAAGCCTCCAAGCTTGCATCCTTAGGAACATCCGGCTGACCTGAAAGGGTATCGTCACTATCACCTGAATAAGACCTCTTCCTTGAAAGAGATCCTAGGACTTCAGCACAGACCTTCTCATTCAAGCCCTCCGGCTTCAAACCCTGCAGCACAGCAAGAGGCTTACCAAAGCAACCATAAACTTGATGGATGTAAGGATAAGTCAGCTTCTCCATTTGCTCAACGGAGCCTTTAAAAACATCAGACGCCTCGGGCCGAAACAGAGGTGATTTCTCCAAAGGATAACCGGACTCATGAAGCTTATAACCTGCAATAAGACCTTGGTGTTTTCCTAAATTGAGCAGCTTAGTATAAACATCACCGAGGGCAGAGTTAAACTCTTTGGAGTGCAGCAGATAGGTAACCACTTGATGGAAACCCTGCTCAATGAGCCATTGGTTATCGGCAGTAGCCTGAGCAACTGAAGCCTTCAACCCTTCTTTCTCCTTACCAAAAGCCTGTTGCTGAACAAACAAAGCTTCCCGGTCAGCCCTAAGTTTCAACCTATCAGCCTCAAAGCTCTTCTTCAAATCACCCATCTCAATCTCATGCGTCTTTTTCAGATCACTAACCTTCTTCTCCCATGCTGCTTCCTTCTCGGCAAAACCAGCTATTTCCTTCTTCATCCCAGCCATAGAGGATTTCATTTTATCCTTCTTCTTGGAGAATTCTTCATATCCATGCATTCTTTGATGAAAACGGGCAATGCCTTGAGGAAGCATGGCAGCAAGGTTGCAAGTACTCAAAATCATACGGGACAGCATCAGGTCATCATCCATTCCAGCAATAGTCTCATGCACCGAGGGAGGAGCAATGTGACTCAGAACATCCTCACAAACAGCAGCATCTTTGAAACTGTCATCATTCTTCACCGACCACGTAGGCATATAAATCCCTTCCGGATCCAACCCTTCAACATCCCTGCTTGAAGACTCCTGAACAGGAGTTGCAACAACCTTCCTGCCTGAAACCTTTTTACCATGGACAACCAATTCCTTATCCTTCTCAGCACCTGCTTCAACACCTTGATCTTCCGAAACTTCAATATCATCACTCAAGTCCACTGGTTCAGTAGAAGTGGATTGAGGGCCAGCTTTCAACAACCGACGAGAAGATCGGCGGGTTGAAGACTTAGGAGCATTAGACTTAGAAAAACCCTTCGCAGTAGCAGCACTAACATAGCCTGAGCCCTCAAACCTTTGATCAGCAGTCCTAACCACAACATTCTCACCAGGGACAGACGGAGCATCCTCAAAAACAACATCAGAAGTATCGTCGCTCTTAATAAAATCCAAAGCAGACATGACTGCAAAAAACAACAACACATAAGTCATAGATTAAGAAAAACATAAAAAGGACAAAAAAGGAAAATGCATACCCATGCCACTCCTCATAAGAACCGGATCCCGATCAACATTCCCCCAAATTTTACTAACCCCTAATAGAACAAGTAAGTGTTCAGGAAAGGGACGAACCCTCGAAGGGCACCCCCGGATGGCATTGAGAAAAACAGCATTCAATTCAGACTCAGAAGGTTCCGGATCATTGAGAACAGCATCCGGATTCCTCCACACCATTTTAAATGGGAGAATAGTATCGGAAACCCAGAAAAAGCGGTCTTTCCAAGCCGCAAGCGTAGTAACCATCGATGAAATAAGGCAGGTATCAACTTTGGTTGTTTCAAAAGTAAACCAATCGCCATTCTTAGCCAAACGAAAGAACCGGCGAAAGAGTAAAAGGGAAGGATCATAGCCAAGAGCACGACATAAAACCTCAAAATGCAAAACCCTAGCCATCCCCTTTGGATGGACTTGCCCAAAAGAAACCCGATAATACTCCAACAAGTTCAAAACAAAAAACGAAAAGGGATATCGAAGATTTGAGAACTCAAAATGACTACAATAAAGGGCAATCGAACCAGAAGGTGGTTTATCAACGGGAACATCACAAGCAGGGGCAGTGGGATCAAACTTCCTATCAATACCATATTCCATACAAAATAAATCTATCTCCTCTTGTGTTAAACGGGAAAAAGATTTTGCTAAGTCCTTACGAGCACCCATTTTTTGAAAACGGAAAATGGAAAATGCAAGATGAAAAGATAACCGGAACTAACCTTAGAAGAAGGAGAGAAAATGGCAGGAACTTGGAATAAATTGTGAAACAAATGGATAAGTTTGGGAAAATAAAATAAATATAAGTGTACAATAGGGGTAATAATGGCAAAACAGTAACTCCTGCGAAAACCGCCACCCTATCAACTGCCATACATCAATCAAATCAATTGTCAGTTATTTGAAATTCAAATTCAAAAACATTAACTGCCTTCAACCTTTCAAGCCTTCAAGCAACGAACCCTCGAAACCTTCAAGCAATAAAATACGTACATAAAAGTCAGAAGTCTTTAAGCCTATCACCCAAAAGCCTCTGACTTGGGGGGCTGATGACGGGGGTAGCTCAAGACTAAATAAAATGATTAAATATGTAAGCGCTCAAAAGGTTAAACGGTTCAACGATTGAAAAGCTGGGAGTTGGGAAAAGCAATGCAGAAACAGTAGCCGGTCACATCTGAAGATCGCTTCACCAACCCACAGCCGCAAAAGCAAAGCAGGTCTGCCAATGCACACTATTATCCGGGGGTCAAAAGCCTTCAACCCCCAAAAGGGGAAACCCTCCACTGCAAGCGAGGTTACTAGTCTAATCCATTCCACTTCGGGAGATGCCTTCTCTTATAAAATGACACTTCATTTACTTCAGCAAGGACATCCGGACCAGCTCAGATTCTCCGATCTCTGGTCATCCACATTGAATGCTTGTCTCGCACAAGTCATTCCCTTTCACATCCAACACACACATTCCCTTTGCTACCACTTCCAAATCTGGATACAATTCAGAGGAGGATCTATAGCAAAGAACAACAATAAATTAGTAAACCTCCTTCCACGTCTCGCAAACGTGGGGGGACCCCACGACCTGCGTTAGGCAAGGTTGAACCCTTCAACCATTCTGCCTAGCCAGTCCAGCTACCACCGTTGGTCTTGTATTTGTTGCATCAACAATATCAAAACAAAGTGTTTTGATACCCAAAAATAGCTTCGTTGCAATATACGCGTAACCACGTATTTTGACCAAAACTCTGACTCGTCACTACGCCTAATCAACGTGGTAATCAGTAGGTATAGTTACAAGGGACTATAACCATCGTGGTTACGCTCACGTTGCAAAGTTCAAACGAAATTTATGTTGACCATAAACTGGTCAAAACAGAAAGTCAAACACTGTTTGACTTTCATGCTAGAAATGCATAATCAAGCATGAAAAAGACTTACAAAGGGTCCAAAGGTTGAAGACAGAACAAGAAGACAAGAAGAAAGGAGCCTTTAACTAGAAGGGATAGCTCCTATTGAGTAGAAATGAGAGAAAATTCAGATTGAGCAAGTGTTGAAATGAAATTGAATGGGTATTTATAGATTTTCGACAACCGTTAGGATCGTTTCTTGGGTTTTGAGCTACAATCTGGACCTTACAAGTGTTACCCATAGTTTTAAATAGCATGGGAACATAAAAACCAGTCCAAAGAGTTAGAATACCATGTCCAAAACCCAGAAATCAGTTGCTGTTTGCGAAAAACCACTTTTGCAGACTTAGGGGTCTGTCGCGCCCCGCGAACGAGCCAGCCTTTGCTTACGCGGCCCCCGACCTCCCTGTGTTCAGCAAGCAGTTTTGAAAATTACGTGTTTAGTCCCTGCATGCATATAAGGCCATTTTTGACACGTTTGAACCCCGTTAAGCCATTTTAAAGGCTCAATAATGATGTCAAAGTATAAGGGACATGAAATATGCTTGAAAACATCTCGGATGTCGGTTCGTTTGGTCGTACGGTCACGTTATTTGACTAATTACGATGAAACACGAACGGACACGAAAAACGATCCAAATTACACGAAGAATGAAATTTTAGCATTCCAAACACTAAAATAAAATATTTTAATAATTATAAAAATTTTTGGATGTCCGGATATGTTCAGAACGTAAGATATGTGCGTAAATGCAAACTTATGCACTTTTTGACGCTTTTAGTCCCTGTTGATCAAATAAGTTTATTTTAGCATACCGAACCCCTCAAAGCCTATTTCTAAGCTATGTAAAGGATATTTAGGTATGTTTAGCTTATGATCAAGTTCCGAAATGTTCGTTGCTATATGAATCGGCATACTTTTGCAGTTTGACGTAAATAGTCCCTACGATCGAATAAACTTGTTTTTGCCATACCAAACCCTTCAAAACTTATTTCTAATTTATGTAAAGGTTATTTAAGGTATGTTAAGCATATGTTGAAGTTCCGGAGTGTTTTTCACGTTAAACTATGTTGGACCGTGTTCCGACCCTAAACAGTCAGTTGAGAACGTTCATCTTCACATACGAAGGCGGAATCAACGTAAATGAAGTTACACAGCTTTTCCTTTTCAATTCCTTCTCTTTTATTGCTTTCTGATTCAAATTTGACAGAGTTTCATTACACAAGCAATGACCTAGTTCCGCTCCAATGTTTTGAACTAATGACACACATCAGGTATATATAGCCCAGCTGGTTTCGCTCATATGACATGTCATAAGAGCGAAACCCCATGTGACTTATAAGCGAAACCCCCTAGTGACCTAATGAGCGAAACCCTAATGACACATAAGCGAAATTACATTTCAAAACCCTAATTTTGACTTTCAAGACCCTATGTTGACCTATCTTGACCTAAGACTTAATGTAGACGTAGTCAACAGACATTCCATGCACCAACAGACTCCCCCTTGGATGTTGACGAAGTCTTCAGCTCCGAGTCTTCAGTCTTGGTCTTTTCTCCATCTCTGTCTTCTCATCATAAGCACTCTATCTTCACAGGTTCAGGATCTTGTTCTAGCTCCATCTTCAGACTTCCCTTTGATCGTTGATCCAGACTCCCCCTTTCACAGACTCCCCCTCTCGATATGCTAGAATCTGAGGTCTTGATCTGGGTCAAGCTTTGACATTTAGCTTCCGTGGGAATGATGAAGTCCAAAACCTGTTTCTCAAACATCAATCATTACAAACTTATATTTTCAACAATAAATCACAAACTATCAGTTTTAGCAATCCACTCAAGTATTCAGGTCCAAGTTAATGACCCTGATCACTCGATTAATCTACCAAGTTCAATTTAATGACCTTGGTTGATCATTTGACGAATCAAACTGATTTTGAAAACAACAATTTACACATTTTCTGAAAATAACAAGTATCAAGTTAATGAACTTGTTTTTGACTTTTCACTAAATCAAACTTCATCAAAGTAAGCTCTCCTCATTCTTCAGTCTAGAATCACCTGCATCTGCTTCAACATCTGAGAATCCAACAATCAACTCTCCACTTTGGTTTGTCAAAAATAAAGCAGAAATAAAATCTTTTTGGATTTTAACAAAGTGTTCTAAACTAAGAAATGAAATACAGAAAACTTAAATTGCAGAAAGTAAACAAAATAAACTATTTACAAACTTATTTTTGGCGAGCGTGTCAGGGAATCATATCAGCTATCAGACAAATTACAAGTACCGTTAAGCTTCATTTCATACTCAGACTTAAACAATTCACCTCGATTGTCGATATACTGATCCATCTTAAATTCTCACACACATTTCAATTTACTTAGGATATGATTTAGATGTCTTATGAACTTAGCTCATTCATGTGTCCCACCTCTTGAATATACTCCCGTATCCAGAATCCCAATATTCAGTCTTACATGTGAGTATACTACAATGATATCTGTACATAAATTAGGTAATGCGAGGGTCGAGGGATCTCAGGTCGATACTTCCGTATACGCAGAGAGATATCAGCTTCGACTTTACGGTATGTCCCCTTTAGAGGATCTTTTAGCTACAACAGCAGCGATGATGTGTGTAAAATGCAACATATAAATTACATCAAATGAGGCATAAAACTAATCCTTTTTTAGTACTAATATTGGAAAAAGAGTGTTTTTGTCTTCCTTTTGTATTTTCAGGATTAAATGAGCTCAAAAATGCAAAAGAAGCAAAAAGACAGCTGAATCCAACATAAATACAAGAAAAGGAATATTAGTGGACTGCCCGAACCCTCAACGGCACCTTCCAAAGCAAAATAGAGAAAACAGAAGACTGAACACGCCCCGTGCTCAGCCAGCACGGGGCCGTGCCCAAGAAGCAGCAGAAAAGACAAACCTATAGAAGCTTCTATTACCCACCACGGGGCCGTGCTCAGCGGACACGGGGGCGTGTCGAAAGTACAGCAGGCGCATTTATTGTAATTGCGAATTACAATTAATGAGGAGAGAGATTGTCAGACGGACACGGGGCCGTGCCCAGCGGACACGGGGCCGTGTCCAGCTCTCTGTTCAGCCTATAAATAGGAGTACTTGGATTCATTTCATCTCATCCCTTGGCACACCACCTCTCTTGGCACACCACCTCTCTCACACTTCATCCACCACCCACCACCATCACAACACCATCATCCACCACCATCATCCATTGTCCATCGTAGAGTGTGTGAGTCGTCTCGGGATCCAAGATTGATCGTAAGAGTTCTTGACAATCAAGGCCATGTTTGCCTAAGTCTCTTACATCACTTGGTGAAGACAAAGTGTCTAGTATAATACTTTTTATTTCTAATCTTTTGCACTTTTTATTTGGTTTTGTATTAATGACTTTAATAACTAGTTACTTATGTTGAAGGTGATCTTTCCTTATCGTTTGTCCGTGGTGTCTTGGCATTATTTTACTGTCTATATAAAATAAAGGATTTTCACCATTCATATCTCCACGGTCTATATGGAGATATGTTGGCTACCTGGTAGGGGGTTAAGGGAACGGTTTGGTAAAGGTCTTGCCATTGTTCAGCGTTTAGAGGTCCTGCAATGGACCTGGGTCAAATTTAGTAGGACCTCCTTCAATACTTCACGGTATTGGATGTTGGGGGTCCAAACTCTTTGCTCCCCTCATAAGTTAACTACTATTAATACTATAACCCGGCTATTTAGGACTGTATCCCTGCTGACTCAGACTACTTAGCCGAGGGTAACGTCACCGCCAAAAGCGGGGCCTACCACAATACTGCATTAATAACTTAATTCATTATCTTCCAATAATCCACCCTTTTAGGATTGTATCCCTGCTGACTCAAACTACTGGGGTGAGGGTAACGTCGCCTTCAAAAGAGGGGCCTACTACAATAACTAAGATAATCTCTTAATTATGTGCAAAAGTGCGGAAATAATCAAAGGTTATACTAGATACGAGTCGGAACCAAGTGATTCATCTTGTCTATCTGTTTTTCTTTTATTTTTATTTTCAGCATTTTAGTTAGTTTTATTTTTCTTAGTTTAAAATATTTTTCTAAACTTTTATTTTGGTTAGACGTTGAGGATAAACCGGTACTAAAAGCTCTTGTGTCCTTGGACGACCTCGGTATCTTACCAACGCTATACTACACTCAACGATGGGTGCACTTGCTCATATGTGTGTTTAGTGTTAGTGAAATATCGTGTTTTATAAATTTAAAACTTGGCTAAAATAAGTGTTAAAAAGGGCTTAAAATATACACCTAAAATAAGTAACACTTCGCACGCATCAAGCGACTATCAATTTTATTGTTTCATCAGCATGCTGAGGGTTTATGCTATGTTTCAAGCATTTGTGAAAAGTATTATCCAAGGACTAGGTCAGAACTACCGTTCAGGAGAAGTCCCGGAATAATACCCCAGACATCATTAAGTATAAAAACCTAGTATATCAGAATACGAGACCTTTCAAACGAGATTTCAGGGGTTACCTATATATCCAAGTAGTGTTCCCCACGAATTTCACAAGTTGAAATTTAGGTTTTTATCCCGAATAATGGGTTCGAATCAAGTGTGACATGTTTAAGGTTTTTCGAGTAAATTACAATGGCGAAACAATGTTAAACTCGAAGTTTAAACTTTATAAATCTTTAGCATACTGTAATTGTCTAGCCGATGTACTATCATTTTCCCTATATACACAAGCTCTTTTTCAGACTTTATATTGTTTTTGTATTTGAAATTTTATCATGTTTTTGTATTTTCTGAAAATAGTTCTATATACATCTAGCTACTCCCCCTAAATACCAAAACATGTAAAAAATCGACAAACCATTGCAGATTGTTTCTCGTCTTCATCCGCAACAGTACTTTCATCAACGCCAATAATACCATCCGACACCGAAAGAAGCTTCATACCATTCAGTTTTAACAAATATTTAAACTGATTTTTATCAAAAGCTTTGGTATGTAAATCAGCTTTCTGTTCGTCAGTGTGGATTTTCTCAATTCGTATCAACTTTTTCTCAAAACAATCCCGAATAAAGTGATGACGAATTTCTATGTGTTTAGTTTTAGCGTGATGTACTGGATTTTTTGTTATATTTATTGCGGCCTCATTATCAACAAAAAGAGGTGTGTTAAGAAACTGCAAACCGTAGTCGCGCATCTGTTGCTGTATCCACAGGATCTGAGAGCAGCAACTGCTAGCAGAAACGTACTCCGCTTCACATGTAGATAGCGCCACAGACGTTTGTTTCTTACACTGCCAGGTAACGAATCTAGGTCCAAAGAACTGGCATCCTGCAGTTGTTGATTTGGAATTGACTTTGCAGCATCCGAAATCTGAATCGGAATACCCTTCGAGCGTAAAGTCGCCTTTCCTAGGATACCACAACCCCAATGAAGGAGTTCCTTTCAGATAGCGCAATATCCTCTTCACAATAATCATGTGCGAAGCTCTCGGGTTAGATTGATATCTTGCTGCGAGGCACGTTGGGTACATGATATCAGGACGTGAAGCAGTTAAGTACATTAACGAACCTATCATGGAACGATAGAACGTTTCATCAGCCCTATCTCCGGTGAGATCTGGATGAATCCCATGATTTGTTGCAAGTGGGGTAGCAGCTGGAGTAGAACTTGACATCCCAAATTTCTCTAGAATATCATGAACGTACTTCGTATGGTGAATGAAAATTCCCTCAGGAAGTTGTTCAACTTGTAGACCCAAAAAGAATTTCATCTCCCCCATTGATGACATTTCGAACTTTTGCTTCATCACTGATTCAAAATCTTTGCATAGATTTTCATTTGTCGACCCAAAAATTATATCATCCACATAAATCTGAACTATCAGAAGATGACCGTCGACCTCTTTAGTGAAGAGAGTGGCATCCACTTTTCCACGAATGAACTTGTTGGCTAGTAGGTGTTGAGACAAAGTCTCGTACCAAGCTCTCGGGGCATGGTGTAAACCATACAGCACTTTGTGCAATAAGTAGACCTTGTTTTTGTGGATTGGGTTGATGAAGCCCGGCGGCTGTCCGACATAAACCTCCTCTTTGACCTTCCCATAAAGAAACGCCGATTTTACATCTAACTGATATACTTTGAAGTTCTTCCAAGACGCAAATGCAAGGAAAATTCTGATTGCCTCTACTCGTGCTACAGGAGCATAGACTTCTGTAAAATCAATCCCCTCCTGTTGACTAAAACCCTGAACAACGAGTCGAGCTTTGTTCCTTACAACAACTCCTCTGTCGTCTCTCTTACATTTAAATACCCATTTCGTATTGATTTTCCTATGACCATCCGGCAAATCCACTAGCTTCCACACTCCCAACTTTTCAAATTGACTCAATTCCTCCTGCATTGCATTGACCCAAGAATCTTCAGTAAGCGCCTCTTTGTAAGTTCTTGGCTCAACCTGCGAGATAAAACAACTCAATGAGAATTCAGTTTGCAAAGGAGCAATTGTTGTATAAAAACATGTAAGCCCTTTATCAATCTGTCTTCGAGTGCGAACGCCTGTCTGCAGTTCTCCTATGATCAACTCCTCTGGATGATATGAAAAAGTTCGCGGCATCACTTCGCTTGGAACATCTACATTGCCCTCCAGATTAGTAACATTCTGATCTGCATCTTGTTCACCAACTTGGTTTGTTTGACTTGAAATCTGAATTTGCTCCCCCTCAGAATCTGAATCACCATGATCAAAGACTGGCATGTTTTCAGCTTCTTGATTATCATTCTGAGTCGACTGATTATCCTGAGCAACTTCATTCTGTTGGACATCATCATGTTCACCAGCATTACTCGGACCTGCTTCATCATCATTTGAAGTTTCCCGTGGTCGCCTCGAATACTCAGCTGGGAACCTTAGCTGCGACTCATATTCACGCAAAATATCCAGCTCATCAAAGAAATCTTCATCTTCCTCTGATTCTTCTTTCATGTCAAACGAATCCCAAAGTTTGTCATAATGATAACGCCATGAATCTCCAGGATTCTGCGGCGGCATAGTATAACCTTGACATTCAACATTTGCAGCTTCAATAATCCACTTCTCACTTGGAACGAAGACACATCGCATCGGATTTGCATAACCAACAAATATTCCCTCAATGCACTTCGGACCAAACTTTCCATAAGGCTCTATAACAGTACATGGTGACCCGAACGGTTCTAGATACTTCAAATTCGGTTTGCGGTTATTGATTAGCTCAAAGCATGTTTTGTTGAACTTCTTGACAGTGAGAACCCTGTTGAGCGTATAGCATGCGGCAGAAACAGGTTCAGCCCAAAAATTTATCGGTAACTTTGAATCTGCGAGCATAGTTCTAACCGTCTCGATTAGTGGCCGGTTTTAGCGTTCTGCGACTCCATTCTGCTGCGGAGTGTACGGAGCACTAAACTCATGCAATATACCTCTTTCATCACAAAATTCTTCCATCTTGCTGTTCTTGAATTCAGTACCATTATCACTTCGAATTCTTTTGATACGCCTTTGGTACAAATTCTCAATCTTTTTGAACAGCGCTATCAAACTGTCAAATGTTTCGTCTTTCGTTTTCAAGAAAGAAACCCACGAAAATCTGGAATAATCATCAGTAACCACTAGACAGTAGAGATCCCCTGTAATACTTTTGACATTTACTAGACCAAACAAATCCATATGTAGTCTCTCTAACGGTCTGGAAACTGAATTGACTTGCTTTGTAGGGTGTGACTTTTTCTTCTGCTTGCCTTTAACACAACTAATGCACTCCCCTTCCAGATGAAAACCTTTGACATGAACTCCAAGAACCAAATCATTATGCACCAAATGATTCATCTTCCTTAGGTGAATATGCCCCATCTTGCGGTGCCACAACCTCGATTCTTTCTCAGTTGCTCTAGAAACAAAACAATGTGCTTGACCTGTTGTTGTAGTTGCTACACTCATGTCCAACACATATAAATCATTCACTCTAGGTGCCCTCATGATAATCCATTCCTCAGGGATAACAAAGCCTGGTTTCAAGATCAAACATTCTTTATCAGTGAAGTGAGTAGTATACATCCTGTCACAGATCTAGGAGATACTCAGCAGATTATTTTCCAGCTCAGCAATGTAGTTAACTCTTTCAAACGTCACAATCCCATTGGATAATGTTCCTTCACCTATAATCCTTCCTCCTTGATTACCCGCAAAACCTACGTAACCACCATTGATATTTCTCACATCATACAGCAACGTAGTCTTCCCTGTCATATGTCTTGAAGCTCCACTATCCATGATCCATCTGGATACAAGTTTTGGAAGATCCTGCACATAACAAACTTTAACTTAACCAACTTCAATAAAGATGCCGATTCATGCTTCGCGATCAAGGAAGCTCCGGCAATTCAAACTGTTTAGTCGAACATGGAGTCCACCCAGGCCTCATCAGCCTTAGGTGTAACTTTGACTCTCGCAATTTGAATTTTGAATTTTTCAGCCTTAAGAGGTGGAAAATTTGCATCATAATCAATTTGAATTGAATCCTCAGAAGGTGAAATCTTTTTCTCACTTTTTGGTTTCCAAACTTGTTGAGATAATGCAACCCGCTTGTAAAATTTGTCATTTTTAGTTACCACTTTCTTTACGGGTTCATTTTTCACTTTGATGTTGTCATTTTTCACACTCTTTTTCTCAACAACCATTTGTGCTTTACCCTTTTCGTCAACTTTCTTCTTTTGAATCTTCACAGTTTCAGTCTTAGGCTTCACATTGGTACACTTTCGTGCAATGTGACCAACTTGATTACATCTGAAACATGTTCGAGTATCAACAACTCGACTTGTGCCTTCAGACTGAGACTGTGAAGCTCTTTTCTCAAAGAACTCTTCATTCGATTTTGAAAAAATCTCTTTCTCTTCATCAGCAAGTGAACTCGAACTATTCACAAATTTTTTCTTTTCAGCAAACCACTTGTTTGGAACATTTCTTTTCTGATAATTCCTACCACCCTGATAACCACCCGACCAGTTATTTCGATTGTTATTATAAAAACGTGATGGATTAACAGATCTCTTGTAGTATGATTTATCTTTCTCAAAACTCATTTTTCTCTTTGTTTGACTCAATTTGTTCACTTCTGACAACTCAACTTCGACCAATTTGAAAACATTTGTCAATTTGTTCATATTAACATTCTCAATCGGAAACTCAGAATCCGAAAACAACTTATCTGAACCCAACATCTTGTACATGACAAGATTTGATTCTTCATTTAAGTTGTTCTTGGACTTTTGTTTCGGAATGTAGTTGTCCAAGAAACACCCATCTTCCTCAGTAGTGTCAATATCCGTTTTTAGCACATTTTCAACAACACCTTTTACAATATCATTTTGGACACTATCGTCATTGGAAGATGTGAACGTGACATCAATTGAATCTGGAAGATTCATTTCACTTTCTTCTTCAATTTCAACCAACCCTGATTGCTTTTTCGTGTAGTTATCAAGAACAGGTGGTGGAACTTGATGAAAACCCACCCCAGTTCCATCAGAGTACACATCTTCGCCTGCTTTGTCTTTCCCGATGAGTTTGGGAATAATGTGTTGCAAAACAAAGCTTGCGGAGCTGTAACTGTTAAGCTTCAACTGGATTCGCTCATTTTCAATTTCAGCTTCTTGAAATTTAAGTTTCAGTTTAGCGATTTCATCCAGTTGTTGATTGATTGATTCTTCTTTTACTCTAAGCACTGCTTTTAGTTGAACATTTTCTTTATAAGTTTTACCATTTCGATCATCATTATCTTTCATTGTGCTTTTGAGTTTTTCAAACTTCTCAGAAATCTGACGGTTTTCAAGAATTAACTTTTCATTTTCCTTTTTAACTTTTTCATGATCTATTTTATCATTTTCAATTTGGCTAGTTAATTCTCTTATCCGTTCAGTTGAAGCTTTAACTATTTTGTCACGATCGAGAATTTGATTCTCAACGCTTCTGACCTTTGCTGTCAGATCTTCAACTTTCTTACCGTTGAGATACGTGTATGTATTACAAAATTTGCACTCTTTGTTGCAATTTTTGCAATCAACATTTCCATCAATTTGTTTACCTGACGCATTTGTTGACAAGTTTGAACTGACCTGGCTTTTTGACTCAGACACGGAGTTAGAGTCTATCTCAAGTGCCTTAGCAACCAGCACTTTGTCAGCCATTTTTCCCAGGTTCTCTGCAGTCAACTCCTGCGTTGTGTCAATAACTCCAGTATCAACTTTCTTTGATTTCTCTTTCTCTTCTTTCTCCTTTTTCTCTTTCTCTTCTTTCTCCTTCCTCTCTTTTTCTTCTTTCTCTTTCTCGTCTCCAGTTCCCCACCATTTATTCTGCCAATACTCATCCTCTTCTTTGTACTCCTTGATTATGGCTTCGATATCAAGCGTTTTGTCATCGATTGCAATATTTCCATATGGGTCAAGATAACACTCCCTATCCGGATCCCATATTCTCGCTCTCCTCACTTCCAGATAGATACCAGAAATTCTAATGATTCTGTTTTCAGCCAACATTTTTCTGTATCTATACTTCTGCTCTTCAGTTCGGTTATCTTTCCAAGGAATAGGTTCGTCGTTTTTCGCCATGAATGCGTAACCAACCGCATCTTCTTCTGGTAGAACCTCTTTACTCCAATCATACCCTTCATCATCATAAATCACCGCAAGAGCTCTAGATTTCTCTTTGTTGTCTTCAACCTGCTTCAATCTAGGCGGCTCAGATTTATTCTGATGATAAATTGCCTTCTTGTAGTAATCATCTCTGAAAGGGTTCTCCGACTCATCAGCATAAGCGTTTCTGCATTCACGCTTGAAGTGACCTTTCTTCTTACACTTGAAGCAAGTCACCTTGGACTTATCGAACCCCAATTTGGTAGATGGACCACCAATTGTCTTCCTGCCGGTAATTTCCATGAAACGCTGTGCTCGACGAACAGCACTGGCCATAGCCCAACGAATATCGATCAGCTCCATTTCTTCGGGATCTATCTGATCATAATCTTCCTTCGTTAAGTTGGTGTTGCCTATCTTCCCAGCTACTAACCCTTCATACGATTCCAACACCGATGCTAGGAAGATCATCTGCTGTTTGGCCGACTCCTCATCAAAATTCTGAGCATTCTTCAAGTCTATTGCAATGTTGCATTGAAAACGATTCTTTGCATCAGAATGACTTGCAGATGATGAAGATCCACTGTGATAACCACTGCTTTGACTTTCTTTGCTTGCTGTGGACACATTCTCAGCAGAAAATGCAGTTTTGGGAGAAGTTGCTTTTGTCATCATGCTTTTTGGATAATACAAATCCAAATTCTGCTGGTAAGATATGTGATTTACTTTGAATGTCTTTTTCAGTTCCAACTCGTGACTCTCGAGTCTCTCAATCAGCAAATCTGGAGTAAGATCTTTCGGCAAGATAGTGTTTTTTAGCATGAGAGCATAATATCTCCAATCCATCTCGTCTGGCAACGAATCGAACAACTTGTCTACTTGCTTATCATCAGAATACTTAATTCCATGTCTAGCTAATTCCAGCTTCAGGTGCCCAAACCTCTCGATCATTTTTGAAACTGATTCATTCTTTAAGCACCCAAACATATCAAACTCTTTCCTAAGTAGTTTTATTTTGTTTTTCTTGATTTCTTCACTACCTATACATTTCTTTTCTAACTTTTTCCAAAGATCTTTTGCATTTGAATAATCAATCAATGAGATTATATCCTCCCGAACAGACTGAAATAGCAATGCCACACATTTTTGCTCAGCTACAAATGAATCAATCTCCTCAGCTGATCTTAAAGTTTCACCATTTTTGTTTCCATTTTCATAACCGTTTTTCAAACTCTTCCAGCTGGGAAATGCGAATGCCATTAACCAATCTTCAAACTTTCTTGACCACCAGCTGTATTCCTCGATAGCCAATAGCTTTGGAGGTTTATTGAAGGTTCCAAAGGCACTTTCAGATTCCCAAGCTTCTTTTTTCCTCTCTTTTGGCAGATTCTCATTGTTGTTGCTTGTAGATGAATCGTCTCCCGAGTTTCCAGCAAATGCATACATGTCGCTGAACGGGTTCAAGAATATGTCATCCATCTTGAGTGTATCTGCAAAAATCAGCAAACACTTAGAAAAATTTTCGACTTTTTGGAAAATGGTGACAAATAAGCGAAATCAGCTTGTATGTTCACAAAAGCGAAATCAGTTGTGTGACTAATAAGCGAAATCAGTTGTGATGACACAAAAGCGAAATCAATTGTGTGACAGAAAAGCGAAACCAGATATGTTCCTATGAGCGAAATAGGCTATGTCTCTATAAGCGAAATAGGCAATGTCCGTATAAGCGAAATATCACTATGTCCCAATGAGCGAAATCATTACATGTCCCTATAAGCGAAATACCGAATAAGCGAAACTATGGGTAATTTTGAGCGGAACCTTTGAGCGAAACTAGGTATTTCGAGCGAAACCTACGATGTCCGTAAAAGCGAAATATGGTTTTCAACTGATTTTTACCATTTTTAAGTCGTGTTTTAACCTGAAACTTTCTAGGGTTTGTTAATACTGTATTTTACACGTTATACTCGAAATTCAGTCCATTTCAACCGTAGGAACCAGTTCAAATCGAAAAAGTATGAGAGAAAGTGAGTAGAAATGAGAGAATTTGGTCGAATCAGCTGTAGTAGTATGAACTCCTCGTCCTGAAGCTCTGATACCACTTGTTGGACCGTGTTCCGACCCTAAACAGTTAGTTGAGAACGTTCATCTTCACATACGAAGGCGGAATCAACGTAAATGAAGTTACACAGCTTTTCCTTTTCAATTCCTTCTCTTTTATTGCTTTCTGATTCAAATTTGACAGAGTTTCGTTACACAAGCAATGACCTAGTTCCGCTCCAATGTTTTGAACTAATGACACACATCAGGTATATATAGCCCAGCTAGTTTCGCTCATATGACATGTCATAAGAGCGAAACCCCATGTGACTTATAAGCGAAACCCCCTAGTGACCTAATGAGCGAAACCCTAATGACACATAAGCGAAATTACATTTCAAAACCCTAATTTTGACTTTCAAGACCCTATGTTGACCTATCTTGACCTAAGACTTAATGTAGACGTAGTCAACAGACATTCCATGCACCAACAAACTGATTACGTTTACGCATCAGTTTGCGTATAACTTTCCAGAAAATGATGTAGAGTTTGAAATTGAATAAAAATCACACCGTGCAAAAATGTCAAACATAAATAAACAAATATTGGGATCAAATCATATTGTTTTATTGATAATTGAACTGTTTAGAGTTTACACAATTATTACAAGCACATATGTCACAGTCTCCCCTACTTTAGGAAATTTCGTCCCGAAATTTATTTGGAGGAAACTTGTGAGAATAGATGTGGATATTTCGCCTTCATATGATCTTCGCGTTCCCAAGTAAACTCTGGTCCATGTTTATATTCCCAGCGAACTTTGACGATTGGTATGCGCTTGTGTTTGAGTTTCTTGATTTCACGGTCCATGATTTCCACAGGCTTCTCAACAAAGTGCTTCATGTCATCAACACGAATTTCATCAAGTGGTATGTCGAGGTTCTCATCAGCTAAACACTTTTTAAGATTGGACACGTGGAAGGTTGGATGAACGTTTCCAAGTTCAGGAGGTAGCCCAAGTCTGTAGGCCACTTTTCCGATTCTTTCAACGATCTTGAATGGTCCAACATATCTAGGTGCAAGTTTTCCTGTCTTTCCAAATCTAATCACACCTTTCCAAGGTGAAACCATGAGTAGAACGCGATCACAAACTTGAAATTCCAAGGGCTTGCGTCATCGATCCGCGTAACTCTTTTGACGGCTTCTAGCTGTCTGAAGGTTATCGCGAACTTTCTTAACCTTATCTGTAGTCTCTAGAATGAGCTCAGGTCCAGTAAGCTGAGCTTCACCGATCTCATTCCAGCAGACTGGTGAACTACATTTTCGACCGTAAAGAGCCTCGAAAGGAGCCATGTTGATGCTGGAGTGATAACTATTGTTGTAGGAGAATTCAATCAACGGAAGATACGAATCCCATCTACCACCAAAATCGATCACACAAGCTCTAAGCATATCCTCCAGTGTCTGGATTGTTCTTTCAGATTGACCATCTGATTGCGGATGATAAGTTGTGCTCAAATTAAGTTGGGTTCCCATAGCAGATTGCATGGTTCTCCAAAAGTGAGACGAAAATCGAGCATCTCTATCAGAAATAATGTTCAAAGGAACGCCATGATGGAATACAATCTCATCCACATAGATTTTAGCAAGCTTGTCGGCAGATAGATCCTCACGGATTGGCAAGAAATGTGCTGACTTGGTAAGACGATCAACTACTACCTAGATAGCGTCATGACCTTTCTTAGTTCTTGGCAGTTTGGTAATAAGATCCATAGCAATGTTTTCCCATTTCCAAACCGGAATCTCTGGTTGCTCCAATAACCCAGAGGGATGTTGATGTTCGGCCTTAACCTTGAGACAAGTAAGGCATTTGGATACGTACAAGGCAATGTCTTTCTTCATACCGGGCCACCAATACTGGGTTCGAAGATCCTTGTACATTTTATCTGCACCAGGATGAATAGAATAACGAGACTTATGAGCTTCATCCATCAACAAGGTGCGAATATTGTCTTGACTTGGGACCCACAAACGGTCCATAAAATAATACAATCCATTGTCTTTCAGTTCAAGATCAGGCTTGATATGATATGGTAATTCCTTACCCATCAAGTCTTATGAAACACAAGTATGCTGAGCCTGAGAAATGCGGGTTTGAATATCAGATCAAACTTGTACACAATGAAGCTTGACATGCTCTTTACGACTCAATGCGTCAGCCACAACATTCGCCTTACTAGGATGGTAGCGAATTTCACAATCGTAGTCATTTAGAAGTTCAACCCAACGTCGTTGCCTCATATTAAGTTCTTTCTGGTTGAAAATATGCTGAAGACTTTTGTGGTCAGTGAAAACCACGCATTTTGTACCATACAAATAGTGTCTCCAGATTTTGAAAGCAAAAACTACTGCACCTAACTCAAAATCATGAGTCGTGTAGTTCTTCTCGTGTATCTTCAACTGTCTCGATACGTAAGATATGACTTTGTTCCATTGCATGAGAACACAGCCAAGGCCTAAATTGGATGCATCACAATATACCACAAAATCATCGTTGCCCTTAGGTAAAGATAAGATAGGTGCATCACAAAGTTTCTATTTCAAGTTCTAAAAAGCTTCTTCCTGTTTAGATCCCCATTCAAAGGTTTTATTCTTCTGAGTTAGAGCAGTGAGAGGAACTACTACAATCTTGGAGAAGTTTTCGATGAAGCGGTGGTAATAACCCGCAAGACCAAGAAATGAACGAACCTCAGTTGGAGTAGTAGGCGTATCCCAATCCTGAATCGCACTGATCTTGGCTGGATCTACATGAATACCTTGTTCGTTGACGATGTGACCCAAAAATTGAACCTCCTTAAGCCAAAATTCGCACTTGGAGAATTTGGCGAAAAGTTGTTCTTTCTTTAGGAGTTCCATATTAAGACGGAGATGTTGTTCATGATCGGCTCGCGTCTTAGAATAAATCAATATGTCATCAATGAAAACGATGATGAACTTGTCCAAATAAGGATTGCAGACCCTATTCGTCAAGTCCATGAAAACAACAAGAGCATTAGTCAAACCGAATGGCATAACAGTGAACTCATAATGCCCATATCTTGTGCGGAAAGCAGTCTTGGGAATGTCTTCTTCAAGCACACGAAGTTGATGATACCCAGAACGTAGATCAATCTTTGAAAAACAAGTAGCACCCTGTAACTGATCAAAGAGATCATCAATGCGAGGTAGGGGATATCGATTCTTGATAGTAAGCTTGTTAAGCTCACGATAATCGATGCACATTCTGAAAGAGCCATCTTTCTTCTTGACAAAAAGAACGGGAGCACCCCAAGGTGAAAAGCTAGGAAGGATAAAACCTTTGTCAGAAAGCTCCTGAAGCTGTTTAGATAACTCTTGCATCTCAGATGGTGCAAGATGATACAGAGATCTAGCAATAGGATTAGCACCAGGTACAAGATCAATACGAAACTCAACTTGACGTGTTAGGGGTAAACCAGGTAATTCTTCAGGAAATACTTCAGGATAATCTCGAACAACAGGGATATCTTGAATAGACTTACCTTTGCCTTTCTCCTCTACGACATGTGCCAAAAATGCCACATAGTTCTTTTGTAGATACTTTTTAGCTTGAGTACAGGACATGAGTTTGAGACTACTAGCAGGTTGTTGAGCTGGGTTTTGTGCGGCTTGATTAGGAGCAAAACGACAAACATTGGCAAGGTGACCAGATTTCCCACAGTTGGCATAAAAACGACACTGAACCTGTGGTTGATGGTGACTGTTACACCTGTTGCACAATGGTGACTTCCCAACATACTGTTTCTTGGCAAGAGGCTGTGCAGGTTGGTTGGGAGTTGTCTGATTATCCTGTGTGGTAATAGCGAAGTTCTGAGAAGCCTTGCGCTTCTTAGACCTCCTTGAGGATTTACCCTTCTTGTTCTCACTCTTGTCAGACTGTTTCTGATTCTTGTCACCCTTCCTGTGTAGTTTACCCTTTCTGATTTGCGACTCAGTCAAAGTTGCAGCCAACTCGATGGCTTGTCGAACTGTGGTAGGGTTGCTACCAGTGACAATGTCTTGCACGGGGTCAGGTAAACCATCAACATACCTCCCGATAGCTTTTTCAAGTGGGGTAACCATTATAGGGCATAACAAACTCAGCTCCTCGTATTTGTCAGTATAAGCTCGATGTTCACCACTATCCTGTTTCAGATCATCAAACTCTCTTTCCAACGCCCTTTGTTCATGACGAGGACAGAATTCCCTCATCATAAGAGCCCTAAGCTCTTCCCAAGTCTGACCCAAAGCGACATTAGCACCACGATCTCTCATTAACCCATTCCACCAAGTAAGAGCCCTCTTTTGGAATACGCTAGAAGCAAACTCGACTTTGCGATTATCAGGTAACTGAACATGACGAAAAGTGCTCTCAATGCTTTCAAACCACTATAGGAGCCTAGTTGCTCCTTCAGAACCACTAAACTTGAGTGGTTTAGCCGAATTGAAACTTTTAAAGTTGCATGGAGCATTATTGTTGTTATTGTTGGCTTGGTTGATTTGAGTGATGAGATTCGGAAGTGCAGCAGCCATTTGCTGCGCAATGATAGCTGCCGGTTCGGCATTAGGTAGCTGATTGTCATGTCGAGGAGGCATTCTAAAAAAGAAAACATGAGAGAAAACGAGTGAGATGATAAGATGAAAAATGAGATGACACAAATATCGACAAAAAGCATGGATGGTGGTCATTCGTTCGTTTCACAAAGCAAACAAACGATACACAATGACTAATCAAAGTAAATGGGTCATAATAATGTATCGCGAAGACATGCTTTAGCCTATAAGTGGACACTCACCCCAAGAGTTCCTAGGTAAGAGTGACTGGTCAGATTATGTGGATTTGTACGAACACTCTATCCTAGACAGAAAACTCGAGGTACAGGAATCCACCCTTCCAGATTACACGTGTTCACATTATTTAGACCCAAACTTTGACGAGATTTTGAAAATTTAGAAGGCGTTAAGCCAAAAATGAATCGTTCAAAAGGGTAGCTGATTATTTTCAAAATCGTTTTGGAAAATTGGAGGGTTCCAAACCTTATAACAAATCATCTAAGAATAGATGATTGATTTTCAAAATCGTTTTGGAAAATTTGTGTTCTTGTTGTGGTTGTCACCTAAAGATAGGCGACGGTAATGTTTTAAGATCTAAACACAAGATAACTTGTGTTGGGGTCCTAGAAAAGTTATAGTCTAGGTCAAAGCATTACTAATAACCTAATTCCCTATAACCATTGTCTCTGATACCAACTCTTCCGTTACACCCCGACCGCGTAAAACAACAAACCGCGGCAGAAACGTCGGGGAGTGGAACAACAGAATTATTGTTTCACAACCATGGTATTTAAAGTTTCATTTTATTGAATTAAAAGAGGTTACATTGTCTTAAAAACAAAGAAACATAACATAATTAACTAGTCTTGCATCTTTTATTGTCACTAAGGCCCAAGTCCGCCTAAGTGTATCTTGATCAATCCTATGCATCAGCTCCTGAAAACACATGTGAAAATAGGTACGTCAGCATAAAAATGCTTGTGAGATACATAAGTTTTAAGGATTCATGACTTATAGTTGAAAGAAATGTTTAACAAAAAGTTAGTTATGAATCTTATTAAAAGTGTTTTCTTTTATAAATCATACGAAATTCAATAAAGAAATCAGATGTTATAAAAGAAAGGTGTGAGGTTAAATGAATAACCCAGTGAAAAGAATTTGCATAAATTATGTCATTTGTGTAAAATGAATCATGTCTTTGTATAAATTGAAGTGGTTTAGTTAACGCTATGATATGTAATATCATAAAAGCATTTATATATATGAAGTACCAGCGGTGTATCGACCATGCTTTTATCATATTACACGTTGCCTCGTTATTTAAGCCACTTACCAAAATAAACCACCAAAATGTATTGTTTAAACTAATGTCAAAATGTTCATGTATAATCAAATGTTATGTATGGCAAGCGAAAGTATCAACTCAAACCATAGGTAGAATGTACAGAACAATGTATTTGAATAAATCTAAGTTTAAATCAAAATGTTATGTTTTGCAAAAACAAATCAATGTTTTATTGATACAAACATCTATGTGGTAATGTTTATCGCATACATTCAAGCCTTGCGACTGAAGGACAAACCCTTAACAAGTTAAAGGTTTATCAAATATGTATATCCGATTCTGTCATTCCTTACGTCCAAACAAACCTAGGATTCCAGGAATGGGAGTTGTCAATTCCTATGGTACCACTACACACTACCGAGCGGTGTGATCAATGTTAATGAACGTATTTTAGTCCCGTTAAACAAACCAAATGTCATACCAAATGTAAGCATGTTATGTGAAAACAATGTACTAAGTATGCTAAGTTAACATACAAAGCAGAAATGTCATGTAAATCAATGTGCTAGCATGCTCAGTAAACATACATAGCAGAAATGTAATGTAAATCAATGTGTCCATATGCTAAGTAAACATATGCAACAAATGTGTTTATGAAATCAATGTGCTAGCATGCTCAGTTAACATACATAGCAAAGCATAAATGAAATCATGTACTATATGCGTACTAATGAACATAGCAAGTATATGTCATGAAAGCATGAAAAGCACGAAAGTAACAACTAGGCACAT